>BDUI01002523.1:10578-21763 GCA_002335545.1 Apodemus speciosus | reverse complement strand
CACAACTTAGTAAAATGTTTCTCTAGGCCTCTTAGGTTTGGAAAGTCAGGGGTCTCTTCCCTCCCCTTGATTGGAATTATTTTCTTTAGGTGAATGGGTTCATAAGGACTTTAGTAGCTACCATCTAAAGGAGGAAAGGTATGGGTGTCTCCATTTTAAATGTCAGGGAATCCAGTCTAACACTGGCTGACAAACGAATGGTGGTGGCGACTGCCAGGGTCGGCAGAGGCAATGGTTGCCATGGAGAAGGTAGACATGACCCRGCGGGGTAGTTGGGGTGGTGCCTGTGATCTCAGAGGAGGCAACCAGACAAGTCCCATGCAGATATGCATGGCTGTCCCAGCCGCCTGTACACAGGGTCCACTGACACACTCCCAAGCCTTCAGTTCAATGACTGGATAGACCCTGGGAGACCACTGAGAAATGTGAGTGGGAGATTGCCTTCCTTTGTTTGTGAGACATTCATTATTTCCTCTAAGGAGAGRACGCATCCAACATTCAGCTTGGGTCCAGACTTATGTCTCCTCAAGGAGCTCACACAGTACACGGTCAGGTGCACAGGCAGAAGGTGCTCTCTAGGATCGTTCCAGTGTCCCAGTGCCCTGACGGTCCAGAGTGGAGGCTAACGACCATCCCTTGCTGGGCTACCCAGACCCACAAGGGCAGCTCTGCCCTTACCCATGATGACATGCACTCCAGCCAACGGGAGAGTGACTGTCTCCTCCTCTTTCTGTGACACAACTAAAGAAGGTTCTACTGTGACGGCTGCATGCACGGATGACAGTTAGTGAGGATGCGGCTGCAGGCCCAGCAGGGCTGTCCAGGTGGTTAATCACAGACAGGCATGCAACGAGGACCAGCCAGCGGGAATGAGACACTACCTTTGATGAATAGGCTCTCCTGAATGCCAGGGCGTGTGGTACATAAATCGACTTTTAAGGGGATGGCAACGGAAAACAAAACAGAACAGTAATGATAATGGTGATTAAAAAATGAAAACAGAATACAGAAATGGAACAAAATCAGTTAGAGGTTTAAAACAAACACAAGACAATCACATGATCGCTTCCCACAGTGTCACACAAGACTACACAAGAAGGAACCCTGGCCGATGCGTCTCAGTAAACTCTATTGTTGGAGTTGGGGTTCACTCTTCTATTGGCAGAGCAGCAGACCCTGAAGACCCTTTGTGTCTGTTCCTTGTCCCAGTTTGTGGAAATGTGTGGTGGCTTGGCCCCCCTCAGCCACAGTAACCTCCTCCTTCCATTACATTCCTGCCATTGAGCATTTTGTGTGCAATAGAATCCGGAAGTGGGAAATGGCCACTGACCCTCACTCTCTTGACAGCGCCTCACACCTGGTGGTGTTCCTGAGCAGGGCCACATGACTTCAGTTTGCTATTTGGCTGCCCTGAGACTGGGCAAACCTTCTCTTTCAGAACTAGACGCAGTGAAGGGAACCGAAACGGCACAGATCACCGTGATTTTGCGGAAGTGCCAGTGTTCAGGCAACCATGGAAACCTCTTCACTTCACACACTGACCAGAATTGCTCAAAGCCTTGGCCAGTTTCCTTCGCTTTTGTGGTCTTCTCATGGGTCATACAATGTGCCTAAAGGTCCCTGTGGATGCAGGGACGGAGGCAGTTGGAATCTGGTGGTATCCAGGACGGGGGTGAGGGGGATGCTAAGGGTGGCGGCACACTGGGGGACCCCCACAGGATACCACACGCATGCCAGCTGGGGCACACGCTTGCTGCTTTTAGCTCTGAGCACAGGCATCATGCCTGCTCAGTTCCTCTCCCCCACAGAGCCGGCTGTGGGTGAAGTCCTCATGCAGAACAGGACAGTTTAAAAAGGAAAAGTACAGATGTGGTCCCCAGGGTCCCACACAGACACGCTTCAAGAGCCACGCCGATACCTGTCTGCAAGAGGTCCACAGCGTCCTCACATTAACGCACTCCCTGCCGGGACTGGTGCCGACCAGGCGGTGGCAGAGACAGGGAAGACAAGCATGACACACTTTGGGTCACCTGGGGAAGTAGGGTCAAGAGCATGGCTAGCTGGCTCTGGAGCTGCTTCAGGGCTACCAAGCTGAATACGGGGCTCTTAGAGGGCAGGGCAGACCCCAGTGGCCCTCAGTGGCGAAGGAGGAACTGGGCAGTCTGCACCTTAGAGCCAGATGGAAGGAAAAGAAAGTTATTTCTTGTTGGCAGGGCTTTAGATGGCTAGAAAAACCTGGACTGGGCTGGGGAGATAAACCTATTTGTAAAGTACATGTTTTGCGAGCGTGAAGACTTGAGTGTGAGCTACAAGGGGTGGGGTGGGGTGTGTGTACCTGTGATCTTACAGCTAGCGAGGAGGAAGAAACTGGTGGATCCTGACAACTGCCCCCCCCCCCCAGATCTGCTGCCCAGACATCCAGCCAAGCCCACATGGTGAACTCTGCTATACACACAAACATAAAAAGGGGACAGACAGACACATGAGGAGTGACACGCAAGGTTGTTCTCTTAGCTTCTCACACGCATGTTACATCCATGTGCTTGCACGCACATGAATGGGAAACATATAACCCCTGGATAATTTGTTTTTGTATAATAAACATTTGAGTACAATCCAGGGTTTGGTTTGGAGTGTGCACATGTCACTATGGAAACTAAGCCCAGGCACTTGTTTCTTAAGTGCTGACTCGGTCAGGCCTCAGGTGTGTGAAGCAGGAAGAGGTCTGGCTTCCTCCTATACCACACTGCGGCCAGAGGCTGTCTTCTCCAGGCAAGCCAGAGCCCAGATTCCTAAAACAGCAAGACCAACCTTAGGTAGCAGGTGCACTCCACAGGGACACGATTACTCCTCATGGTCACAAGGAGGACAAGCAGGGCCCAGAAAGTGGCAAATGTGCCCTTGCTCCTGATACTTCTAATTCTGAAAGGTTTCAAACCCGGCAACACCGAAGGAGGAAGCCAGCGGTGCCAGAACAACTTTTACCTCGATGCCCAGATGGTACAGTACGTACGAGCTTGAGGGCATGGTCTCTACACAGTGCCTTCTTTCACACTGAGTTGTTCAGACATCAGAGACCCAGTCTCTAGAAGCTTCATCATGTATTTCCTCCTCCACAGAAGAGACACATCTTTCCAATAACTACAGTAGTGTCACCTGCTAGGAACTTCACACTGATTTGATGATGGCATTTGAGAAAAACATACATATTGTGCTCGCCATTCTCCATGAGATGTCCCAGAGGCCGCAAGCGGTCCTCAACAGTTCTGTGGATGCTTTGCCCATTTAGGTTCCATGTCTGCTTCTCTTTCCTACCTTCTGTTTGTGAGACAGGATCTTGCTACATATCTCTGGGTGGCCCAGAACTCACTAGGTAGCCCAGGCTGGCCTTGCATTTGTGCAATCCTGCCTCAGCCTCCTGAGTGTTAGGGTTCCATGGAGTCGCCACGTCCAGTAGGTTCCCTATTTTAATACCATGCCCTGCTCTTGTTCAGTGAGATGCAACACCATCCTAAGAGGTATGTTTGCCCCTGCCTGCTTGTCCTCAGCATTCCCTATGTGACCGCCAAGGAATGATCTTGTCCTACTGTGGAACACACCCAGTACAGAAGGTGTCCAAGGTCTTGCTGTTCTAGGAATCTGTGAATGGCTTGTTCACGCGGCTAGGAGGTGAGCGCCTCTGCTCTTCATGGCTGTAGTCACTGGGTGGTTATACCAAGATGGTGGATCCAGCATAGCCACTGGGGGCATCCGGCACTCCCCACATCCGGCAAGATGTTTCATCACCTCTCGGAGAAGCAGGGTGACTTGACCACATTGGTGAGCAGAGATAGAAGGTCAATGTGACACAAACCGTCTCCACATGAGCACACTCTCCATGGAGGCAAAGGGCACTCTGGGCCACACGCTCCTCTGCGCAGGCTCCTTCAGGCTTCCTAAGACAGTACCCGAGACCAGTCTAGGGATGAGTTTTGAAACTCACGTGCACGTACATACACCACTTTTGTGCCAATGTCCCTGTCTGGAAGACCCCAGGCAGGCACACCCAGCAGGATCACATTGGACTGAGTCCCCGTAAAGAGCACAGAGTCCCAGTCCTATATTCGGACTCCTGGTGCAACAAATGAGGCCTAGCTGCAGGCGATGGAGAAGGAGAGGTCTGTGGTTCTTGGTGACCAGGACAGTAAAGAGCTATCATCATGGCCAAGGAGACTAGTCAGATGAATGGAGAACAGGATAAGAATGAACTGACTTTTTCTAGTCTGTTGAGTTATTAAAAGAGGAACCGAGTCAGGGCGGGGGGTGGGGCTGTAACCGGAAGACATCACTTCAGTGAACACATACATACTAGGTGCAGAGCTACCACAGCCTGCCCTGGTTGGTTTACAGTTCAAGGCTATTGACTGAGGGGATGACTGAAGTCTAAGCCTTGAGAAGCCATGTCAAAAAGGTACACGATGGGGGGTGTCACTGGTAGATTGCCCATGTCCCCACTGGATGACCCACGCACAAACCTTCTGATTACTGCTGCTTCATGGTCAATTCTTAAACAAAATTCTCTCTACTTAACGAATTACCAGARAGTGAGCATGGCTAGGTCGGTTCCCGATGGAGCCATCTGGTCTACCTCCCCTCCATGCCTGGTGCCTAGTCCACACTTGCATGACTCCAAGCAGTACCTCAGCTCTTCTCCCGTTGGCCCTGACAGACTCTGCTCATGGTATACATGCTCAGGGTAGGCTACTAACCGACGGAGTACCCTGACTTCCTCAGACTGAGGCAAGACCCCAGTGGCTTCTTTCAAAGGCCGGAGAGACCTCTCTGTGATTTTTGTTGTTGGCTGTGGGCTGGCAGTGTACTCCAAAGTGTGCCTGCTATGAGACCGGAGCAGGCACTGGCACTCCACCCTGGCTTCGGACTGCCTTTCATAGCCTGCTGTTCTATCAGAGAATGAATAGATGCTTTGCCACCCTCCCTCTGAAGTCCTTCAGGGATGGGGCCCCACCTACCTCTCGCTTAGACTTCTGGGAAGACCTCTCAAGGATGTCATCACTGGACAGGTCTGAGTCCTCTGAGAAACTCAGCTGGCGTCGGAGCTGCAACTCTGTTGGGTGAAGGAAATCCAAGTGAAGATGGCAGCTTGTACCCCATCTGCAGGAAGTCAGTCACAGGTGGGTCTCTCTAAAAGATCCTCTTCCTACACAAGGTGACGGGCTCAACACCAAATCAGCGACACCCTAGATACCTGCTTAAGACTCCTTCGTAGGGCTCTCTGCTCCACTCAAAACCAGGCCATGTACGGGATCATGTGACTCCGGGAGGGTTACCTACAGGAATCTACCCTACTGAGCTTCAAGTTGGCACTCACCTCGCGTCATATAGTGAGCGGATCAGGCCGAGGTGCGCGTGGCTTGTTCCCTCTCCTAAGAACCCTTGTGGGAGCATCCCTGGAGAGTGGATCTTTGTGAATGTGTAGGGAGGCCCTTCTCCCACCCGTCCTGCGAGCATCCCTTGGCCACGCTTACCTGCTCTCACCATGGGAGATGCCCGGCGCTGGCCGGAGTCCACCGTGGCGCCACTGGACGGTGTGCTGGAACACGATTTCTCATCGCTCTTTTTCTTCTTGTCCTTCTTGTACCCAGAGAAGACGGATTTCCACAGGGACTTGGGCTTAGCCGACACATCTTCTGGGAGGCTTGGGCTGGGTTTCTCTGGGGGCCGGCCTTCCCCTTTGGGTTTCTTCTCTTTCTTGCTCCTACGGGGGGAGAAGAGGGATGACCTCTTTTTGCTCTTTCCACTGGAGCCCTCAGACGAGGTGACAGAGCCGTCAGGCCCTCCTGAGTCCGATGGAGGGGAGAGGATCTCTTCGCTGGTACCCTCGTGCTTCAGGGTGGGCTCCTGGGAGCCTCGGAGGCTCGGGTGCTTGCTGGACTCGGACCCTGGGGCCTTGCCTGGGGACGGCGCCGAGCGGGACCTGGAGGATACCATCTCCATGGCCTGCATCCTGCTCAGCTGCTTGGCCATGGCGTCTCGCAGGGCCTGGCTCTTCACAGACTTCTCCCGGGCCCGCATGCGCTCCTCGGCCAGCTCCTTGGCTTCTGCGGACACCAGCGGCAGTCCCCTTTTCTGGGGTTGCACCTCCTGCTCCAGGGGAGGGAGTCGCCCGTTCTCCTTGGCCAGGAGCTTCTCTGACCGGGACCAGCAGGACGGGGGTGTGAAGAACTTCTCCTGCAGACTGGAGTCCTCGGTCTTTTCATCGTAAGTGTCCTCCACGTCATCAGCAAAGGGGATCTCATCCACACTCTCCACGAAGGACTTCCGGACCTCCTCCCTGGGGGGCTGGGCTGGTTCACGTGGGGGCCGCATGAACGAGGCAGGGGTGGGAGGTGGGATGACTGAGGCCTCCCTGCGCTCAGACATCTGATAATGGGGTTTCCTTCGCAGGGTCGCAGGCTCCTCGTTGGGGGGTGGGGGCGGGGGCGGGCTGGAGGGTGGGGTGAGCATGGTGGAGTCTGAGGTGTTGAAGCTCTGGCTGCCCAAGGTCTTCATGTTGGAGGAGCTGCCGTGGAGGCCCAGGCCCGAGCTGCTCGACAGGTCCCTCCGCTCCTCCTGGCTGCTCCTAAGCTCCTTGTCGGAGGGTGACTTTGGGGTCAGCAGTGGCGGCTGGTCACCGGCTGACTTTGGCAGGCCCAACCTTTTAGGAACAGGTGGAGGTTTCAGAAGGCTGAGCCCCTCATCCTGAGGTGACTTCTCAACTGAGTAGGACTTTAGGGATATTGGCTTCAAGGCAGGGGAGGGGAGGCTGGGCTCCGACCCCTTGTTCCGGTCCACGGGCGTGAGGCCCAGGCTGCGGCGGATCTCAGCACTCTTCATCCAGAACTCTTCCACCAGATCGCTGCGCTTCAGGGCCTCCTCCACAGCCAGAGGGCCGCTCAGTCTGTCTTTGGGGTCCCCTTGGCTCTTCGCAGGGAGTGGGCTCAGGGGTGTGGATGTTTTGGCTGGAACTGGCTGGAAGTGTATGGGGGACTTGGTGGGCGATGGGATGGAAGGCTGAGGCTGGGAACAGATGGGGAGCTGGGTGGAGGGGGGCGTGGGAGGAGTGGGAGGGGCCAGCAGAGACTCTGGCTGTGGGCCGGTGGGTGAGGTAGGCGACCTGGCTTCTGGCAGGGCCACAGGCTGTGACCGGATGGGCGAGCGCGCAGTTTTCTGTTCTTCGGGGGCTTCGGCTTTGGGCTTTTCTCTGAGGAGCAGGGGTGCAGGGAAAAGTGGCTCCTCGGGGGACTTCACCTTGGTGGCGACGGAGGCAAGTGGGGGCTTGGCCTCCTGTAAGAAAGAAGATCACAGAGGCTCAGAAGCCAGCACCTTCCCTCAGGGGCTTTCTCAAAGGGCCTGCATTGATTGAAATAAATCATCTCCATCGTCTGGCTGCCACTCACAGAGCTGCAGGCGAAGCGTCCTCTTTCTGCTCAGCTTGCTAACGTTTTTGTTAACGTTTTGAAACCTCTCCACTTGGCTTGGACAGCCTGAGCCCTCGGGGTTGGTTCATCTCGCACACTCAGTGCTTCTTGGTCTACTCGCACACACACTGGCCAAGGGCACTGATGAATTTGGCTTTCATCTTAACCCACGAAAACTCGGGCTCTGGGGTTCCCTGAGGCGCTAACATGGCGTGAATGCTACGAGAGGACTTCAAGTCACTGCTTAGCGCAGTTGCGCTCCAGTCACACTGTCCCCCTGAGCGATCACGGGATGTACACAGACACGTAGAACACCCACCCTGGTTCTTCTCAGATTACGACTGGACCGTGCCGTGTTTCCTGGAGCCTCAGAGCCCAAGGCCCGGGTTTGGACTCCTTCCTGGTCTGCCCTGCAAAAGGTGCTTCCCAGACTAAGGCCCTCAGACGCTGACCTGACGTGGGTAAAGTGTCACATGCTGCTGCTGATCTAGAGGGATGCTTTTCATATAAGTAGTTACATATCTATTTAACCGAAGGAAAAAAATATGCCTGTTATAAACCTACAGATGCATAAACATCATTGCATCGACTTAAAAATAAACTTGCCGATCCACAAGGACCGTGAAGCCTGCACCTTCTCGGTGGCCTGCCCAGCACAAGAGATGACGTTTTTTTTTAGAATTTCACAGAATGAGGTGGCTATAGGACTGTATCACTTCTCTTTGTGGAGCTTACACTGCGGGTCCTAACATGGAGTTTCTTCAAGGTCCTAAGGTCCCTGACACCCCACCCCAAAGTCCTACTTACCTCTGCCCCAGGGCTACAGGCTGGGGAGGACAGAACAGCTTGTTCCTGAGGTGGCTGGCCAGGGCTGGAGACTTGGGAAGGACCTGGAAAGAGGGACACAGGGGCTCATAATAGTGAAGTCCCTTCCACTCTACATATACTAGGCAGGGTACAGCCAGCTCCGGAGGGTCTCACTATAGCCGGCCCGTTGCTGAGGCAGGAGAGCAGGGACTCAGATGGGCTAACCTGCACTGTTTCTGGGTCTGTCCTCAGGCTATTCTAGAAAAAAAAAAAAAAAGCCAAGCTAACTGCCCATACCCTGGGAGCTCCGGCTGGTGGCACCATGGTCATTATGGGTGGTGGCTATCTAGTCTGGGTCTCAAGCTTTGTGAAGTGCCTTTGATGTTCCCATGCACCTCAGCAGCCCAAGGAGAGGTATGAGGCTCTTTGTAGAGATCTGTGGCCCCAGACGGGCAAGGACAGGGACGGGCAGGGCTACGGCCGTGCACCACAGGCTCTATTCTGAAGGCCTCGCCTGCTATCATGAGCATGCGCTGCAGCCTCCGGCACTCTGGAAGCCATTCCTCCTGCTCCCTACCTCTCTCCTCTTGCTTTGGCGCGTCAGATGGCTTCTCTTCCTCGGTTTCTGACACCCTCAGCTCCGGCTCTGCTGTCACCTTGGCCTGGCTCTGGGAGCGATGTTCCGTTTCAGCATCAGAGGGGATGTCATCAGACCAGTGCTGATCTGGAGGATGAAGGCAAGATACACACTTTTACACATTTTGAGTCCCGCATGTGTTCCTTTTCTGGGTCTTGCTTCCTTAGAGAGTTGCTGGATGGGGTGATTCACTGTGGCATGAGGTCTACACGAGGCTCGGCAGTCCCTGCAAGCTAAGCCTCTTACCAGGCCACATTCATTTGACATGAAGCATCTTGCCTTCTGAGTGTGAAGTTTGCAGGAACCTGTGGTGCTTTTTCTTTTGTTGTGTGCATGGAATGTGTGTGTATGGTATGTGTGTATATATGTGTGTGTATGGTGTGTGGTGTATGGTGTGTGTGTGGTGTATGTGTGTATATGGTGTGTGTCCTCATCTGTTTTTTGTGATGTGTGTGTGTATAGTGTGTGCATGTGTATGTGTCCTTATCTTTTTGTTGCATGTTTGGGGTGCGTATGATGTATGTGTGTATGGTGTGTGTTTCCTCATGTTTGTTGTGTTTGGGATATGTATGATATATGTATATGTATGATGTGTGTGTGTATAGTTTGTGTTTGTGTGTATGTACAGTATATGTGTGTCCTCATCTGCTTTTTGTGTGATGTGTGTATGTATATAGTGTGTATGGTGTGTGTTTCCTCATCTGTTTGTTGTGTGTTTGGGATATGTATGATTATGTATACGTATGATGTGTGTGTGTATTCTGTATATGTGTGTGTGTGTGTACGGTATATGTGTGTCCTCATCTGCTTTTTGTGTGATGTGTGTGTGTATAGTGTGTATGGTGTGTGTGTCCTCATCTGTTTGTTGTGTGTCTGGGGTATGTATGATGCATGTATACGTATGATGTGTGTGTGTGTGGTATGTGTATGTTTTCATCTCTTTTTGTGTGTGTTTGGGGTATATATGATGTATGTATATGTATGATATGTGTGTATAGTGTGTGTGTATCCTCATCTTGTCTGTTGTGTTTCGGGTATGAGTGTGTGCACAGTGTGTATGTGTGTGTGTCCTCATCTGCGTGGCGGCCAGAGGCTGACACTAGGCGCTTTGCATCACTATTAAGTCGCAACGAGCCTAGAGCCTGCCTTTCGGCTTGGCCGGCCCGTGAGCCTGAGGTCACCCTGGCTCCACCCTCCTCTGTGCCTGGCTGTTACGAGGGAGTCAGGCTGCTGACCTCAGGCACCCCTGCTTGTGCAGCAGACACTACACTGAGCAGTCTCCCCCTGCCCCCTCCCCACCCCAATCTGTCTGCTTTTTAAATGCAGTGACCTTGATATAACAGGCTGTGACAGAAAAACAAAATCAAAAAACCCTTTGGGGGTGCCAGCGGACTTACCTTCCCTTTTCTCTTGCTAGTCTCAGAATCTCGTGTCCCCCCCCCCCCAAGTCTCGCTATAAGGTCTCTTTTGTGAGTCCCACCCACTGTGGCCCCCAGGGTGTAACAGGAGGCCACAGAGGCGGAGGAGGGAGGCTGGGCGCCATACCGTCCAGTTCAGCACCGGTGTCTCCAGGGTCTCCATCCTCGGCAGCTTCCCCTTCAGTCTCCGCTGGCTCGGAGTCCACGTCCTCTTCCAGGTCTTCCTCATCCAGAGGAGCTGTAAAGCAGAGGCAGTCAAGGACAAGAGSAAAGGGACAGACAGACAGACAGACAGATGCCTATGCAGGGCACAAGAAGACAGCAATGCATGGGGCCACGGGGAGAAAGGAGGCCCCGATACCATGGAGCGCGCTCTAGCAGCAGTGTGGGTGCCACGGCCATGTGTCCACTCTAGTGGGGCCCAGTAGCAGCAGGAGAGAAGCTTCTGGCCTAGAGCCATCACCGTTTCCCCCGAGGCTGCAGCTGYGAGATCCTCAAGTCAGTCATAGTCAAGGGATGAGGCCCTGGGCTGGCCCCTAACGTGCCATGAGGAAGTCCCTCCTCATTCTGAGGCAGCCAGAGGGCCCTGTTCCTCATGTCCACCTTTGGGTGCCAAAGCTTAGGTCTGAGGGTCAGGTGACTCACACTGGGCTCCGCTGTGGACCGCCATCGGCACACGTGGAGGCCGATGCTTTTCTGGAGACAACTCAGAGGAGTTTATTAAAGTAGGAGGGCGGACCTCAGGGGATATGCAAAGTTCCCTTTCTGCCAGGTGTGGTGGGTCTCTGAGTTCAAGGCCAACCTGGTCTACAAAAGCAAGTTCCGGGACAGCCAGGGGTACACAGAGAAACCCTATCTTGAAAAAA
>BDUI01002522.1:98717-113776 GCA_002335545.1 Apodemus speciosus | reverse complement strand
TGAAAACAAATGTCGAATGTGTTTTCTTCAGTACTTTTCACACTTCTTTAGGGTGCTGTTTAAAAACATCATGCTATGATTATATGTGGGGCCTACAAATCAAAGGTGCCGGAAGTAAAAGTATACCCATACCCGTGTTCTGGTTCCTTCAGCTGTCAGGGACTTTTCTGAAAGTGTAAGGAGACACCCCAGAATGAAAACTTCTGCCGTGTAATTATTGAGTGAAGTCTTGGAAGTTGAGCATTCATAATACAGAACAACTTCCAGAAATCATGGCTCAATTTATGCCTTTAAGGAACTGGATTTCTGTTGTGGTCTTTGTCAGATCATAAGTGTGCAAATTGTTAAAACAGTTCTTATCACTGTAACTCCCAGAATAAGTACTTTGGTCATATATTAAGGATTAATGAAGCCTGAACTTTATTTAGGCTTATGCATCACATGCCTGTGTTGCGCTACAAGCCAGACGTCCAGTTATTACATTCCTAGTGCGCTGTTAACTGTCAGTGTATCAGGTTTTACTGATCATTCCATTTCAATGGCACAGAAGTGAAGACCTGCAGCGTTAATTACCGGGAATTTTTCTTTTAAGCGAGRTGAATGCAGACATTCTAAAATCAGTGTCCTTCACTCTGGTTTACTTTGTGCTTTACTGTATTGCACTTCATTCATTAAGAAGTGAGTGTAGGAAGACAGTTAGGATTCTGTTTCCTTTGAAACTATCCCAGCATGTGTGACATGGGTGTGCATCAGGTTCGTCTTTAGGGATCCCTGCATGCCGTGAAGGCCGTGGTGGGCTACAGTGGTTTGTGGTTGCTCTCTTCCTCCACTCCTTTCCCCCTCCATATTTGTCTTCCCTCCAAACAGCCAGTTTACTCTCACACATTAGCCCTTTTCTTATCCCAAACTAGGTTTGTAGCCTTGTGCTAGCTTGGCTTTATTTTGGGGGTGAGGTACTTCTACCAGAGCTGAATCTATGGATACTTTATGAGCCTGTATCGTGCGGGCTTCTTTTCTAGGCTGGCATTTAGGCATAGTCTTTAGATTGCTAGCTAGCCCTCTGGCAGCTCGCACTTCTGCTGTGRCAGCCTTTCCTTTTAGCCAGCGCCCCCAAATCCCCCTCAATTACAATATGAAGATTTTTGGAGTTTTCCAAGTAGTAAAAGGGGCATGAATAGAAATATCACAACTCCATCGACTAGTTTTTGTAGACTCTAGAGAATGGGGGTGGGGATTGGCTAGAATACCTATCATTTAAGGTCCTTTGAAGACTCCATATTATTTCAATGGAACCAACATTCTGAAATTATCCACTAAATTCATAGTTGTGACTAACAGATTTAAGATTAATTCATAGGTCCTGCCTCACTTGTTATGATATTCCTTATATAATTCTGCAATGAAATTATCTCTTAATATGTTCATTTATACCACAAGATTGTGAATAACCCATTCTGCAAACACACTCTAAAGGTCTTCCTAGGACCTAGCCAAATGCCTAACAGAAAAAGTAACTATATCGGTTAATATACCTAAAAGCTACTAATTAGACCATGTCTTTTCTAACTTTGTAAATATCTAAAATGGAAAAAAGAAAATCAAAGAGGTAAGTGAACAATAGAAAACGACTCAATATTGGCATGAAACAGAAAGTAAATTTAAAAAAAAAAAAGCTATTGGTTAAATGTTCTTTTTCAGAATGCGGAAGCTTCATCGATGTTGGACTGGGCACAGAGTGTGCCTCAAAAGAAGGCGTGCTCCAGAGAGTGTCRGGGAGCGATTCTGACCTCTTTCACTCACCCCGTGATGAAATGGACAGCATCATCTTCTCAAAGGTACTGGATAAACCTTCTGCTCGCTTGTGACCAGCAACTCTCCTAGTCTCCTTTGGCCCCACTTAACCCCTTTTTACTGTGGTTTTCCCCTTGGGCTTGATGTCCTATATGACTAACTAGTGAGCCGTCATCCAGGCAGGCCATGTATTCTGAGTGACTTTAGGGGCTTATTTTGCCCTGCCTACTTTTTTGCTTTGTTACCTCCTCCCTTCTCTCTCTAAGCTGCAGCAGACGACCTAGCTAGAGCACGCGCAGAGGCATGCAAGYGTTCTGTCTAAGGAAGGGAAGTCCATGTTGCCAAGGCTTAGAAAAGGGCATTGGCCGCATTTATTAGATTTATTTTCTGAAAACCATAGCTGGTTACATGAGTTTAAGCTTGCATTAAAGTCAGAAAGCGTGGGAGTTCCTTTAGAATGAACTAAGTCAGATGACAGGGAACACCCTTCAGTGGTTAGGAAGGGACCACAGCTCAGACTGTCTGATGTCATACACATAAACTAACCATAGAGTCATTCTGATTAGTGTGTGGATGCCTGAAACTTACAGCTAAGCCTGATGAAATCATCTTTCTTCCAGACTGCTTAATTGGAACTTTCTAGTTCTATGGTAGAGAACTTGGCCTTTTTTTCTAGTGAAAAGTTAGGGAAGATGGAGGTTGAGAGCTTGGGTTTGTTTCTGTTTGCCGCAGATGCCTTTCCCACAGCACAGCCATGCTGTACTCAGTTACATGCCACAGGTGCTTTTCCTAACAGTAAGGACCAAAGGGGCAAGGGTGTTGCACCAGCTGGGAAGAAGCGTGTTCCAGGTTTCATAACTGTGATGCTGTGCGGAGAGCAGCTTTGTYGGTGGGTGATCCAGCTATCCAAAACGGAGAGTGTGACACTCCCGTGATATCATAAAATTCAAGAATTCTGCTTTTCTTGCTTTGTCCATCAGGCCTCATCTTCCATTTGTCCTTCTCTAATGCTCTCTACCCTGTTCCTTTGACTGTCTTCTGAAGGACCTTGGAAAGATTATGGCGCAACCTTGGGATTTCTGTCTTGTCACTTGCTGGCTAGGCATGGTGTCACATGCCTGTAATGCAACACTCAGGAGGCTAGGGTAGGAGGACTGAGCTTGGCGTAGTAATTCAGCCAAGTCTCACAGGATTGAAGAAGAGAAGATTTGCCTTTGAAGCTATATAGAAAGAGGAAAACTAATGTTTTTTGTTTTACCTGCCTGCCTTCCTCCCTCTTTCCCTTCCTTCTGTCCCTACACCCATAACAAATGCATTTTTTAAATTACACTTTTAGGGAAGAGGGATAYGTGCATCAGTGCTCATGTAGAAGTCAGGTTAAAGATTCTAGCTTTAAAGATGGCTCATAATGCCTGGAGCTGTATAATAAATACTTTAAAAATTATCATTCAATTATGTGTGCTTGTCTAACTTAATAGTAAAAAAGAATTTAAGATTTATTTTTATGTTTACGTATGTGTTGGGTGCTTGTGGCGGCCAGAAGGAGGCRTTAGAGCCCTTAGAGCTGGCATTGCATACGGTATAAGCTACCCGACATTAATGCTGAGAACTGAACTCGGGTTCCTTGGAAGAGTAACAAACATTCTTACCTGCTGAGCCATCTCTCCAGCTTAGCTTTTGTTTTTTAAGTTGAATAATCTTCCTTCAGGGAATATTTGCTTGCCTACCTCTTAGGTATATAGCATGTGAATGGTTTGTCCCTCTCTGTGCAGAAGATTTATAAAAGGGCCTTTGCTAAATACTGCAGTTGTTCCCAGGGATACTAYACAACAGTTTTTTTTAAAGCTGAAGTATGTAACTCAGACAACCTTCCACCTACATTGTAAACTCTCAGAATGCTTTAGAAAAAAGCCAGGCAGGGTGAGCGAGCTTTCTCCTCCTCATGACTGCATGGGAATGTCCAGATGGCCGGGGACCAGGTCAGGGTGGGGATGGGGATGAGTCCCCCGTTTATTGTTCCTAAGCAATGAATGACAAAAAGTCCTTGGTCATTTTCCTAGTGTTGATAAAATTAAGTTAATAATATTGATAAGGCACTCACCTGAATATTTCTATATGATTATCTCATTTCATAAGTCCAGCAATCAGATTTTTTTTCCGTCCCTTAAACCATAGAAGGAACAGAGGTTTTGATTG
The DNA here is from genome assembly GCA_002335545.1 of Apodemus speciosus. Taxonomy (NCBI): domain Eukaryota; kingdom Metazoa; phylum Chordata; class Mammalia; order Rodentia; family Muridae; genus Apodemus; species Apodemus speciosus. Next base: position 109,789 of record BDUI01002522.1, on the reverse strand, counting down.
GTGTGCTGGCTAGTTTTATGTCAATTTGATCCAGGCTAGAGTCATTTGAACAGAGAGAAGCTCATTTGAGGAAAATGCCCCCTGTGCTCTCTTCAGCAGCACATATACTAAAATTGAAACAATATAGTGGCCCCTGCTCAAGGATGACACACAAATTCGTGGGAAGGCCAGAGTCCCGGGGGGAGGGAGGGCACCCTCATAGTGGTAGGGGGAGGGGTATAAGATGGGGGTTTACAGAGGGGAGACCTGAGAAGGGGCTAATATTTGAAATGTAAATAAAGAAAATATCCAATAAAAGAAAAAAAGGAGAGAGAAAATGCTCCCTACCAGAATGGCCTGTGGCCGAGACTATTGGCTGCATTTTCTTGATTGGTGATTGATGGGGGAGGGCCCAGCTCCCTGTAGGTCAGTGGGCTGGTGATCCTTGGTGCTGTAAGAAGGCAGGCTGAACAAGCCATGAGGAGCAAAGCCTGTAGGCAGTGCTCTCCATGGCCTCCGTATGTGCTCCTGCCGCTGGGTCCCTGCCCTGTTGACTTCTGTGTTGGACTATCATATGGATATAGAGTAAAATAAAGTCTTTTCTCCCTACTTTTCGGTCATGATGTTCTATCACAGCCATAGAAACCCTAAGACAACAGGTAAATAAGTTTGTCTAAAATAACTGAATGACTGAGGATTGACTCTAAAGTCTCTTCCCTATTTTGTTGCTTTACTTACAGTTTCTTCCGTATGGCTCTAAAAACCAGTTGGTAGACAGACCCTCAATTCTGCTTTCCTAAAGTCATTCTTCTCTGGACATTCTTACAGTGTGGGCTGTGCAACGTCAGTTACTTCGTGTCTTCCCAGGGCCTTAAGTTCCTCTCTTTCAGTCTTTTGGGGTTTGGAGGGAATCTTTAGGCAGGCCATTGCAACATGCTCTTCTGTGAACTGTGAGTGGTGCATTAGGTCACTTCCTGTAGCATTCATTTATCTTTAGCCCTTTGGAGGTCTCTTTAACAGCATGCACCTCCTGGGAAATGTGACTCTTTGGTGAGTGTTAAGAACCTTATGTTTATTCTTAAAAATATTTGCCTGTTCCTAAGGTAATTTTTAGATCAGCAACATGAATTTATACTTTGTTTTTAAACTGAGATGAAATCCTGCAATTCTGTTTGGAACTATCTAAGAAATAAAGTATGTAATCATAAAATATGGTTGGTGCAAATAACTGATTCAGGACTTAAGGTTCTTAGCTAGAATACTCTACATGAAAATATGCCATGATTTGGGGCATGTCGTGAATGTTTAAAATGTTAGTTGTTTTTCAAGACAGTAGTATGTCTTATGTATAACATAAATAATAAATCCTAGCTGAATAAATGAAAGGCTGTTTATTGTCAATATTAAACATGATTCCTTTGGATATAGTAACTGTATAAAATTTGTGGTGGTTTTGTCTTTCTCCTGTTTAGCAATATAATGTTTATCTTTCTGTAGATACAGATATAGATAGTATAACTTTCTAAGAGAACTACACAGGCATTTCCCCAAAAATACTATATTATAAAAACAGGCTAAAAAGGACCRTTGTGTCGCGTCCGCCTCGACCAGCAAGAAAGACGCAACACAGGGAAGATCTTCTTCATGCAGTTTATTCTCAGGATCCTTGAAAAGCTTCTTCTAACTGACTCTGGGGAAATCCCCACACAGGCTTAAGTACCCTAGTGCTGACCAATCCCAGCAGAGCATGGCCTCTGCTGATAGGCTGCTCCARTGCAGAGACAGGAAGGCTGAGCAGGAACAGCCAAATAAGGAGTTGTTTACAACTGAAGGCATTGGCAGTTGGGAAGGCAGAAGGCGGAGACCTGCCTCTTAAAGGCACAGCACTTCGCAGCCCCCTACACCGTTGRATTTAGAGGGCGCCCCCATCCATTTACCTTCCAGCTGCCCTCATTTTTTTACTGTTTACTTACTATATAGGTGTGTACTGTTTACACCAGTCTTCTTAAATTTGATGATACATTTCAAAACAAATTACAGGTATGTCCATACACAGGTGTAAATTCTTAGAATCATTATTTTTCTAAAGTTCATGGATTTGGGGGAGATACATTTGATATATAAATGTATATATATAATTTATATATAAACCCTGAAAAGTCAGTTGTTTCTGGTTTTTCAAGACAAGGCTAGGATAGGAACTTGCTCTATAGACGAGGCTGTCTTAGAACTCACAGAGATCCTCCTGCCTTGGCCTCTAGTTGCTAGAAGTGCTGGAATTAAAGGTGTGCATTACCACTACGTGGCTTTGGTTGACGGTTGGTTGGTCATTCAGTTGGTCGGTTGGTCAGTCAGTTTTTTAAGACAGAATTTTTCTGGGTAGACCAGACTGTTCTATAACTTGTTCTGTAAACCAGGCTGACCTCAAAATCTGCCATCTTCTACCTCCTAAGTGCTGGAATTAACCGCGCACACCACCACCTCCTAGCTCAGTTGCTTTTGATAAATACATCCACTAACTGTAACCTGGAGCTGCATGAACACATAGACTTTATAAGCATAACCATGCAAAGTCTCTTCATATGGCATCCCTTGTCAGTGACCATTCAACCCTTCAGAAGGAAGAGAAAACGTTCCCCATCAAAGATGTTTTCTCTGATTGCGATTGTCATGTGCATGGCATATATAAAGCCACACGTGCTGTATGAGAATCCCAGTTACTCTACATCCTTAGTAACAAACGCGACTGTTTTCACTGTTACTGTTTCTGGTATCCATGCAGTATTATCTCATTATGGTTTTGATTTGTATTTCCTGACAACTAGTGATATTAAACAGATTTTCACATGTCCATTGGCAACTCATGTATCTTCCTGTATAGAGCATCTGTTCATATCTTTGCCCATTAAAATAATTGGATTATTTGTTGTTACCGAGGAGTGGATGATATATATCCTGGATACTGCTCCTTTATTAGATTCATGATTTGCAAATACCTTCTCTCATTATCATTTGCCTATTCACTTATGCAAAACTGTCTTGGTTAGCTAAAATTTCTAATTTGATGAAGTATAATTTAATAGATCCTTATTCAGCTTACTGCTTTGCGTGTCCTCCCATTTGCTCTTCTGTTCCCTGTGTTGAAGTTTCACTTTAAAGATTTGTAATTCGGGGCTTTTATTTTCAAGATTAAGACATACATCTCAGGCCAGAGAGATGACTCAGCTGTTAAGAGCACTGACTGCTCTTCCAGAGGTCCTGAGTTCAATTCCCAGCAACCACATGGTGGCTCACAACCATCTGTAATGGGATCTGATGCCCTCTTCTGGTGTGTCTGAAGACAGCTACAGTGTGCTCATACATACAATAAATAAATAAATCTTTAAAAAAGACATCAGTATTATATTTGAAACTTTAACAGCAGCTTTATTAATTTCGGAGGATCCAATCTTAGCTGTCTTTAGAATCATCTAAAGAGCTTTAAAAGAGAGGTGGGAACACCTAGCTCTGCCAGCTRACGAGCAAAATTAGTCTTGAGTTAACCTGTTTTCTCACCTCTAAAATGTTAGAGGTTATGTCTGAGTGAGAGCAAAGTTAAAATATAAGTAAACATCAGGAAATATCACAGCATTTTCTGCAGAAAGAGTCTGTGTTAAGGATATATTCTAGTCGGGTTTTTGCCTTTTTAAAAAATGTATGTGGGTGTTAGATGGCTCAGTGGTTAGGAACATTAACTGCTCTTCCAGAGGACCTGGGTTCAGTTCTAGCACCCACATGTTTACTCACAACCGTCTGTAACTCCAGTCCCAGGGGATCTTTTCTGACTCCCAAGGGCACCAGGCATGCATGCTGTATACAAACATACATGCAGGTAAGACACACATATACATAAAATAAAAAATGTTTAGAGAGATGAGGGTGTATATATGAACAGGCTACAGGTTGTTCTCATTTTGTTTTAATATTGATATCTGTGTTTGATAGAGACATACATACATACATACAAACATACATACATACATACATACATACATACATACATACTTGTTTTAAGAGTTTGATTTGAGGCTGGGAATATACTTCAAGGGTGGAGTGCATGGGTAGTGCCAGTCCTGGCACATGTAAGGCCCGAAATCCAGTTCCCAGCACACACACACACACACACACACACACACACACACACACACTCCAAGAGTAAGTTGGTGGATGGAACTATTTTATTTCGTTAAGAAGTGTCCTTTTTAGACTAGGTACCTGTTATTCTGACCAGGAGTCATTTCCATACTAGGAACTGCTGACATGAAAAGAATGTGATCAATAGAATTTAACTCAGAACTGTTGCTCCTCCTTAGTGTTTTAACGCAGGCTATCCTAAAGTTCCTGGTCACCCTGCTTTGCCTTCCACAGGCTAGGATTACAGGGTGCATACCATTATGTTCCACCAATACTTTTATTTTAAAATGATACCTCTTGCACACTAGAATTTACATAATGAGTTAGTTTTATTTTGCCTCTTGAACCAGTAAAGAGACTCTTCGATGCTAACATCAAGGTCTTGCTCTTATTAGGTTTTTTAAAAGGCAACTGAAATAACTCAGCAGGACTGTTTGAATCAACATAGTCTGGATTCAAGTCTGGGTTCTGCTGTTAACTGTAACATGGCAGGGTTCTTCGATGATCTGGGACCTACGTTTTCTGATCTGTCAGTGTTTTTTCTCTCCATTCATCTCACACTGTATTTACAAAGCAGTCTAGGAAATTGAATTTTTCAGAGTGAAGGTAAGCTGAAGCCCAAAAGGTAGAAAGGTGCCCTTTATAGGTGGTAGTATGCTTTGGGCTAGAAGTGTTGTATGCCCTTTAAAAAGACTCCATCCAAGTTCAGGGCTGTTTTCCATTCCAAAGCTAAAAGAACTCATTAGTTCTTGTGAGTTTTGACCTTTCTTTAAAAAAAAAAAAAAGGCTTATGTCTTCACCTTTTCATTACATTTATTTATTCAATTATTGTGTGCTTGCATGAGGGCATGGGGGGGGGGTGTCCCATGGTATATTTGTGGGGTAAAAGAACAATTTATACTAGTTACTTCTTCATCTTTGACTAGTCTTATTAAAGCACTGCACCGAAGTCTGGACTCAGTGCCACCTTTAATCCCAGTACTCAGGAGGTAGAGGCACTCTGATGAGTTTAAACTTTRTGAGTTTAAGACCAGTCTGATCTATGGTGAGTTCCAGGACAACTAGGGATATATAGTGAGAGCCTATTTTTAAGATTCTCCTTAATATCACCAAATATCTTGATTAGAAATGTATTGTGAAAAGGGGGGAAATTCTGCATGCCTTTACTTGCCTATTTCCCTGTTCTTTGTCTAATGCGAAGCCAAAATATAATATCAAATGGAGCTGATCTTTCCCTCACTCATAATATCATGGCATTCAGTAAGTAGAGGATGCCAGGCTACTAAAACAAGATTTACATAATTAGGCACTAAAAGTTAGCCAGGAAAGGAGCATTGTCACCTTATTAAAAATGGTATTCTCGGCATTATTTTATGTAGTTTGGCTTTAGAACACACAACCCATTCTCAGTAAACTCAGAAGCAGTAGTGTTCTTTATGTTCCTGCGGCAGACTTCTGATGGCATTGAAACTATTAGGCAGTTTTCAAACAACAGTCATACTTGGTTTAGGAATAGTAAATTCTGTACTGTGACGTAGCTCTGTAGGTTGGCTTGTTTCAGTTCAACCTTTTGGAAGCCTAGTGTAAGAGCTTGGAGGGTCATAAAGCAGAAACCCTAGAGACTCAGAGGACTTCATTTCAGTTGATGGTAGATCGAAAGAACTAAACTAAGAATGGTTTTTCCCCATTAAAAACAAAAATTAATATGCCTTCTACATAGTCTAGTGCCTTAAATGACAGAGATCTAGAACATTCCTCTGTTACAGTGGTTCTCATCCTTCCTAATGCTATGACCCTTTCTACAGTTCCTCGTGTTGTGGGGCCCCCAACCATAAAATTATTTTCATTGCTACTTCATAACTGTAATTTTGCTACTGTTAAGAATTATAAATATTTTTGGAGATAGACATTTACGAATGGGGTCACAACCCACAGGTTAAGAACCACTGCCCAATTGGAAGCCAGAGGACTTAGAATCTAATTGTGGTCATGGATKTTTAAAAAAAAAAAAAAAAAAAAAGCTTGAAATGGATTATTAATCTTGCTTGTTTCCAAGCAACTATGAAACACTAGCTGGGTCTGATAGAACAGAATMTCTGCTCGGCTTGTTGGTTTCAACCCTGTGCACTCTCTCTGTTACAGCCTGAGGAAGAACAGTTGCTTTGTGATACAACAGGATCCAGTTCTTCCACAGATGACACAGCTTCCCTGGATCGACATTCTTCTCATGGCAGTGATGTGTCCCTTCCTCAGACTTCAAAGTTAAAGAGGTCCAGAAATCATCAAAGTTCCAATGGCTTTTTCAGCCATGGAGTGGGACCTGAGAGTCGGGAAAGTGAGAGTGAGCCTGCTGGCTCTGGTGACATGGAAGAGGAGGAGATGGACAGCATCACGGAAGTGCCTGCAAACTGCTCCTTTCTGAGGAGCTCCATGCGTTCTCTTTCTCCCTTCCGGAGGCATAGCTGGGGACCTGGGAAGAATGCAGCCAGTGATGCAGAAATGAAYCAGCGGAGGTAAGATGGGGGCCCGTGCATTTCATGACTCAGTTTTCGTTCTCTTTTGAGAATATCTGATTTAGCATTGATAAGGTTAAGAAAAAATTAGGAGACATTGTGGTAGAGAAAAGGTAACCCGAATGAAACCAGGCAGATGTGCATTCTGACTCCAGCTTTGGTGTAGATGACAGGCAGCTCCTGGAGCAATGTAAGCTTTAATCTTCTCATCTGCAGAATACTTCTTTTCAACATATCTTTGATAGCATAAGCTATTATTGTCACATAGTGAATATTTAGTAAAGGATAAGACTTATTCTTACCAAATTAATCAGTGAAGTTCATGAATCTAGAAGAGAGAATTCTGTTAATTTTTAATTAAGTAAATATGAAATCTTACAGCCTCAACACATCTATGTAGTTTGGTGTTCCCTGATAATTAAAGCCACGTGTTAGTAATTCAGAAACTTGATAAAGTATTAGTTATCAATGTGTTATTCCCAAGAGGACACAAGACTCGTGAAACACACTCAAATTGTTGGTGTTTCTCTGTGTGTATATTTACAAGTGATCCCAGCATTAACCCTTCAGTTTAGCAGCAGCCCATAAGAAGTTGGCTTGTGATCTGACTGTAATTTTATAGCTCAAATACTGTAGCATGTAACAAGTTACAGTTGTGCTTGCCCCAGGGCCACTTTACCTGCCTAGGAGATGCCTCAGCCAGTAAAAGGGGGTGCTGCTTGTTTTAGAGGCATTTTCTTTGGCTGATTTTTAGAATAGGGAATGGATGGGTGGATGGGTGGGTGGGTGCGCGCGTGCAATATAAGCTGGCCAGAAACTCAACCTACTTCGTCCTCACTTAATCCTTGCATTGCTGACATTGTAGACAGGAATTATCATACTCAGTTACTAACAGTTGATTTAAAACAGTTGTTATAAATAATTTGATTATTGGGGGCTTTTTTCCTCATTGTATTATAACTATATAGCCCAAGGAGGCCATAAAGAACTTCATAGTCTCTAGAACTGCAATTACAGACACCTATAACTGTAACCATATGGTGAGGCACCATTTCAGTGCTGGGAATCAAAGCCAGTTTCTTTGAAAAAATAGCTAGTTCAGTTAACTGCAGAGCCAGTTTCCAGCCCTTCATTTATTCTTTTAATCAGCCAGCACAGATTGAGCATTTCTTTTATGTTTGGCAGTGTTGTAGGTTCTGGAGAAACAGATATAAACAAAATATTAATCCCTGCCCTCACAGAGCTCAGAATCAAATTCGATACTTCTGATACTTTTCTGTACTTTTCAGTTGTTTTCATAGCATATTTGAGTCAGGTATTATTTTCTCCATAGTTGTGTAATAAAAGGCTGTTGCAGACACTTTACATCATCTACAATAGAATCTAAATTTCTAGTCACAGTCAAGTCATTATACAATCCCATATTATCCCATGGCATTAAGATGGTAGTCTAAAAATAAACCAAAGTGTTCTTTATCTTCTTATGTTCTGTTTACATATTTTTGAAATTTGAGGTTATATAAAACATAATTCTCAGTGGCTCCTTCCTGGTTGTGTATATGCAGTTTTCTTTTCAAACATTCATATAGGCATAAGGCATGATCGTCATGGGCAAAAATTACTCCCTGAAGCCTGAGCAGCTTCTTGATAAGACATCCTTGTCGTAGATGACGAAGGGCTGACCAGGGAATGGAGACTTATTTTATAAATATATATTTTTCTACATCACTCACTACTATAGATCTGTTTGTAATGACTGATTGCAGAGGTATATGTATTTGAATCATGTAGCTCAGATGAAGAAATGGAAGTCAAATTTAAAGGTTCGCCCAAGGTTACATGATGATCTTATGCTTGTTACCCATTTGTATTTTAAGCCTGTATATCGTGCCTGTTGGCRCTTAGGGTAAAGGATTATCTAGTACTGTCTTAATACCGTGAGATGCAATGGAATTGTAGTTAGGTTTTTTACACTATATTAGTTTGAATAATTTGTATATTATTCTATTTTTTGTTACCTAAATTTTAAAGCCTGAGGAAACCTGTTTTAATGTTTTGAATGGCACTTTTTTCTGACCCATTTACTTTTGTAACTTATGCTAATCTCCACATTAAGATAACTAACTATTTGGAGTACCAATGTAACAAAAACAACCTTTTGTCAGGCATTCGAGGTTCTGATATTCATATCATACCAGTCTTTCCATCTCTTCCCTGCTGGGCTGTTTGTCTTTGGGATTACGTTTCTTCTCAGTGCGATCTCTGTTTTACGCATTTTTGTGTCATGGTTCACCTCCATTACTGACCTCTTCCATCATTCATTTTCAGTTCAATGCAAGTTCTTGGGCATGTTGTCAGGAGACCTCCCATTCATAGGAGAAGGTACAGAGTTCACTGAATTGAACTAACCATGTCATCTCTGAGCATGTACTAACAAGCATCTCATTTGGTTACYGTGATTGGACCACATTTTTAAACATTTATTTCTGATGCAGGCAAATAAAATATAGGTGCTTGTTAAGTGCTATGTGTACCTAACAGGAAATGGTTTCTTTAATCTAAACTAAGTCTCTTTTTCTAGTCCTAAATTTATAATATACACACACACTTGCTGGCTCAGATAACTTTTTCAAGGAGAATTCAGGGGCTTTTTCTCTGTTAAATATAGCTAGTGGACATTGGGGGATACTTTTCTTCTATCTGTCTCCAGAAAGGAAAAGAAAACAAGAATAGTCAGAAATATGCTTGTACTTACTCACACATAGGTTCTAAAGTATTTTCAGTACATTCTCRAACACTATACAGATTTCTGTTAGCTGGCCACCTGGTAGTATTACCTTTTTTTGGATTGCTTGATAATTATTATTAGCAAGTAAAAAATGAAGCTCATATTTGTAAGCTAAGAAGTCATATTTTTTAAAACATGTTCAGTTGCTTCATGTTTTAAAGACTTGTTTTGTAGAGCTATTGTTGATTTTTCATCCACTGTTTTAAAAAAGTTGTCTAGAAATCAGAAATGTGATTCTTTTATTGTTATTTCTCATATAAAGAGACATTTGTAAATACACTCACATCTATTGGCAGAGTATTTGTGAGAAAGGCAAAGTAGTAATCTTCCTATCTTATCATTTTTCAGATATATCCTTTAGTTCCATATTTTAGGGGAAATTTTGATCTTAAATTCTGACATTTTCATGAACCTCAAATGATCGTGCATGATATTAGGTTGTTCTTCAGGGGAACAGATTATTAAATGCCTTTCTCAATAGATAGTATCTAAAACCTTTGCAAATGTGTTGTGACTCTCTGGTCAAAGCTCTTCATTATGAATCGTGGGAARCGCACACCTGATTACACAGTGAAGGATGACAAGGCCCTGCCTACAGGGCAGCCCAAGCTCCACACATCAGAACTTGAGCTTACAATAGGCCCCAGGTGAAAATTATTTTTGTAGGAAGAACATGATTCACAATCAAACATAAAACTGAAACATTCCAATGAGTATAAGAAGAAAGTTGTTCTCCAAAATAAACTGGACTTAACTAAATTTCGAAGTCTAAGAACTTTATGATTTTAGAGGCTCTCAGAAATACACTTTAATTGACAAAAAAGTCAGGGAAGGCTTAGATCATTTGCAACTTGCTGGAGCCTGTGAAGCTTGTACAGCTCTTATTTTTTATCTCCCTCCTGTTCTGCATCTTAAATGCTTTTTACAGCATCATCATGGTCTTAATGTAGAAGAGATACTCAAAACTACAAAGAGATCATTCTTATTTTTAAGAATTATAATTTGAGTGTATGTTGAGTTAATGATTTTCTGTTTTTAATAAGAAATTAGAGCTGAGCGTGTGGCACACACTTTCAGTCCAAGCATTAGGGAGGCAGAAGCAGCTGGATCTCTGAGTTCAGGGCCAGCTTGCTCTACAGAGCAAGTTCCAGGACAGATAGGGCTACACAAAGAAACCCTGTCAGTGGGACAGTGAGTAGTGAAAACAGATACTTAGGTATTCAATTGGAAATTTAAAAACTAATAACTTCAAAGAATGGACTTCTGAGCCTTAAGAATGTTTGTCATTATGTTTGACTTCTGCTCATACAAATAAGTTTGAGTTATTCCCAGATGAGAGATGCCTTAAACTCTGTGTTTCTTCTCTTCCTTATTTGAGCCTTATACTGTTATTTAATTGGATTTGAAATTTGTCATACCATTTGGATGCTGTAGAGGAAACTGTCACAGCATCCCACCATCTCCTGTCTCCTTTCCTCTGCCCAAAGTTGTGTCCACCAAGCCAAGATGTTAGAACTTAGGATCCAACCAGTGACGGACCCTGCCGTCTTCAGCCCCTGCTTTCACTCTTGTTCCGGCCTCTTTGTTGTCTTTGCTGCTGCTGTTTTAAGACAGAAGCA
>BDUI01002521.1:64523-75350 GCA_002335545.1 Apodemus speciosus | reverse complement strand
GCTGTACCCCCCACCCCACCCCAGGCTGTGGGGAGCTGAAGGCTGTACCTTTCATGTACAGAAAACTGTGGAAATAGGGCAGCGTGACGCAGCTGTACACGGAGTCTCTCCGGTAGGAGAGTTCATCGTCTGTATCAAACCTGGAGTCGAAGTCCTCTTCGCTATCTTCAAACTGGACAAGGAGACAGAGAAGGAGAGGCAGCGGTAAGCAGGAAGGGAAGAAGGCGGTGGAAACACCGGCCGGGCTAATCACCCACAGCGCTCAGAACTGAGAAGGAGCGCTGCTGGCGGAGGACGGGGCGGCTACCGTGGCTGTCCAGGGAATTCAGAATTACAGAGCTCTCAAACACACGGTCGGCTGGTGAGCGGACTCTAATCCAAAGACTCTACGCTAAAAAGAATGTTTAAGGCTCTCATTTTAATCAAGCCAAGCAAGAGTTTACTCTTCAAGTTGCTATGCCAAAAACATTGGCCAAGTCTGAGAAACTAAAGGTAACATTTAATACATAAGAGAAAGAAAAAAAAACAAACAAACATGTTTAAACTGTGCAGATCCCTCCTTATTAAAAAAAAAAAAATGCACTGAGAGGTTTGGACGGTCCAGAGAGTTCTTTACTGTACCTCAGGAGAGTGAGTGAGCGGGCCAGCTTACTCACCGTCTGCAGAAAGGCCACGTGAGCCTCACTGAAAAGGCCAGTTTGGGTCTATGGCCACACCACCTGATCTCATCTGTCCAACCGGTCAGCAGTTTATGGCCTGGCAGACGGCTCTGCTAGTCAAGTGCCCACACTACCTGAGTGGATTCTTAGTCTGTGTAAAACCAGCTGGAGTTTGGACCTGCTTACGATCCCCGCACCAGGGAAGGGAGGCAAGTGGGTCCCCAGGGTTACTGGCCAGCATATCCCACTATAGCCTACTGGGTGAGGTCCAGGCCAGTAAGCACACCCCCTCCCCACCCCCAATGGTAAATGGCACTTGCGGAATGGTTTTCTTTTTTTTTCTTTTCTTTTTGTTTTTTCGAGACAGGGTTTCTCTGTGTAGCTCTGGCTGTCCTGGAACTCACTCTGTAGACCAGGCTGGCCTCAAACTCAGGAATCCACCTGCCTCTGCCTCCCAAGTGCTGGGATTAAAGGTGTGCGCCACCACCGCCCGGCTCGGAATGGTTTTCTTTGGGGCTCTATATACGTATGTTCACACACAGAGAGAAATAAAAATAAAAGGCCAGGTCTGTCATGGCCTGGATGAAAGAGGCCAGTTCTGGGCTTTACACTGATGGCGACCCCCATTTTTACTGGTTTACCTGGCCTTTGGAAAGAGGGAGGGGCATAAGGGTAGGACTGAAATCTTCGGGGATCCGTCTCAATGCTACTGATGGTGCGGCAGTGTGGGGGACARGGGAGCTCTCCCACAGTTAGGGACAAGACTGCAGATACTCACAGAGGACTGCGCCCCTTCCGAGCTGAACCGGTACGCTCCGGAACTGTTGTAGGTTCCCACGGAATACCTGTAGTCTGGGGACCACTGGCTCCCGTAGGAGTTGGAGAAGGTCACGCTGCTGCCGGATGTGATGGCGCCATCCTCGTAATCGTCCTGGTCATAGTCATAGTCGCCGTCGGGGGAGGGCAGGTCCCCGTTGTTCTGCGGCATGCAGTAGGTGGACTCGCCGCTGGACGAGTTCTGCAGGCTCGCCGAGTCCTGCACGGACCCGACGAGCAGCACCGTGCTGTCGGCGCTGGGGCTGGTGGGCACCACCGTGTAGTTCATGTAAGGGTCCTCCTCGGAGGAGTCGTCGCTCGTCCGGATGCCGCTCGTTCGCTGGTCGGAGTGGCCGTGCTCGCTGGGGTTGGGTGAGTCCTTGAAAGCGTCGTCATCTGCCTCGAAGCCCTCGTCCACCTCCTCCTCGGGGTAGGGCTGGCTGAAGTTGAAGTTCGGCTTCTCCCCGCTGGCATTCTCGGCCAGCTCACTGAGCTCGCCCGAAATCTCGCTCCCGACGGACAGGGAGCGCTCGATGTTGCGGACGCACTCGTCGATCTCGTCGAAGTTGAGGGACTCCAGGAACTCCTGGGCGGCGCGGCAGGCCTCGTCCTCCAGCCTGCGCAACTCCTCGTCCCGCAGCTGCTGCAGCTTCTGCAGGGAGGCCTCGGTCAGCGACAGCTCCTGCCGCTCCTTCATGCGCTGCAGGTCCTCGATTTCCTTCTCCAGGCGCAGGATCTCCTCCACCTGCTTGTTCTCCCGTTGCTTCTCCAGCTCCCGGCTCAGCTCCGCTTCCCTCTGGCTCTCCTGCAAGGCTTCGAGCTCTTGCTGCCTCTTCGTTTCCGCCTCCTAGACACGGGGCAGGGCACGGTGGGTTTTAGAATAAGCGCCGTCTTCCTTTATTACACGTAGAACTGTGGCCACACCCAACTGACAGGCTGAAATCCTAACCCAGGCACCTCAGAAAACAACGTGGTTGGACATGGGGCTTCTAATCGGGTGACTGAGTTAGAAGGAGGCRGCCACCTATGGAAATGGCAGAGACCGTGACGGCATCTCTAAGACACTAACACGGTGTTGCTCTGCCACAGGGAAACCGTACTGTGATTCGTACTGAAAGCTCAAGGCCTTCTCTGCGCTCCGCACCACTGTGATGGGGAAGAGAGTGAACCTGAAACATCTCAGCCTACTTTCCCCVCTAACTCCTACTTTATTTCCAGTCTGAATCCCAGTGTGGAGTCTGAAGCAGGAAGGTAGCAGACAGCCCCAGACAGACAGCTCRGCATTCCTCACCTGCTGGGCACGGAGGAGGTCGGCTTCTCTTTGTGYTCGCTCTCTTTCTCTAAGGACAGGAAAGAAAAGCAGCTGGTGAAAACTAATTTTCAATAGATCTCATTCTTYGGYGGTGCTGGGGGCTTGTWATGACGATGCAAACACTCTATCACTGAGCTATGTACTTGGCCCAGAGAAGATCTTTGCCAGTTAAGGAGGAGGAAGGGGGTTGGGGAGATGTCTCAGTCTGAAATGAGCTTGCTCWCTGAGCASAGGTCCTGAGTTYGGACCCTCTGCACCCACGCAGTGTGAAACGCAGCAGTACACTCCTGTAATTCCAATGTTGGAAAAGCAGAAGCAGGCGGGACCATGGGGCTCGCTGCTCAGTCAGCCCGTGCAGATCAGTAAGGTAGCCGACCCAACCACTGCCCTYCATATGAACGCACGTACGTACGTACRTACRYACRYRCRTSMSKCACGYACGTACRTACATACGCAYGCGCGTCAGTCCTCCTGTGCTGATCGATAAGGTAGCSGACTCAACTTCTGCCCTCCATATGAATGCACACATGCATGCACGTGCATACATAYGCATGCACACACGCACGTACATACATACGCATGGACATACATACGCATGCACACATGCACGTATATCAGCCAACATGTCCAGATCAACAGGGTAGCAGACTCAACCTCTGCCCTCCATATGAATGCATGTACGTACATACGCACACAGGCACGCACGCACACACGTAGATCAGCCAACCTGTCTAGATCAATAAAGTATCTGACTCAACCTCTGCCCTCCGTATGAATGTACGCACGCACGTACGCACGTACGCACGTACGTATGCACGCACGCACGCGGTCAGCCAGCCTGTCCAGTTTTGTAAGCTCCGACAAGGGTAACACTCCCAGTCAGCCAGCCACGCACATACCTTTCCTCCTCTCTCTTCTTCTCTTCCTCCCACCTCTTCCTTTCYTCCTGCTCCCGTYTCTCAGCCAGCAGCTGCCTGTAAACCCGGCGTGCCAGCTGTCCTCGGAGTTGCTTCTGGAACACGATGGCTGCCTTTCTCAGGTGCAAGAATCTCCTCCTYGCGAGGAAAGCTCTGTAGTTCTTCTGTATGGTCACCACACCACAAAGGACCTTTCTGTACTGCTTTCTGCAAAAGAGAGTGGCCGCCGAGGTAATGGGGCTGTGCACTAGTCAAATGAGCTTACACCACGACTCTAAGACAACAGGAGAGGACCCGGACTTGGACCCCCGTCTCTCGTCATCGAGTCAGAGGAGGAGACTTGGGCATAAACAAACAGGAGAAAAACAAAGGAATAATACCAAACAAAAGAAAGTTGGACTCCTATCATTATCCCGGCAAAATAAACAAGTGACCCCAATACCAACCTTGTGTTTACCCACCCACCCAGTGTGGCACAAGCTGGGTGTTTCCAGCCACAGAGGCTCTGATAACGTTTGTGCATACAAACGCAAGGAGGCAAAACGCTCCTAACAGCTGGACAGCCCCATGCTTCAGAAAGACGGAACGCCTGGCCTCTCGAGTGGTCTGCAGAGCACACCAACCACATGACCGTGAGTGAGTCAGAGCTGGTCGACCATTTCTTTAGTCTCAGCAGTTAAGAGCACAGGCTGCTCTTCCAGAGGACCAGGGTTCAGTTCCCAGCACCCCCACAACAGCTAGCAAGCATCTAAACACACACACACAGTACCAAGAAGTAATACATGCAAGGCAAAACACCCATACATATAAAAYGAAGTACATCTCAGATTCCTGGGCTACGGACACATCTGGGAGGCAGGGTGCACACGTAGGGTGTATGAGCAAGTATTGGGGTGGGGGACTCAATGTTCAGCACAGGAAAAAAATTATATCTTGGGGTATTTTTGAATTTCTGACTGCCAATCAGGAGAGGCCAAGCAGATAAGAGGATTCCAATATGAAAAACTCCAGAATCTGAAATGCTTGTGAGCCCTAGTGTTTAGGACAAGAGACACACACAGGTAGTCATGTCACAGGATACAGCCACACTCCAGAGGCTTTGGTGGAGATCGACAGCGTGAGTGTGACTTCCTAGTGTGCAGCAGAAGCAGGAAGTGACTGACGTTCAGTCCAGGTCAGGCTTACAGGGTTACTGCTGTGGTCACCTAAAGCGATCTGACCTTGGGGACCTCAGCACTCCCACCAGCCACCCTCCTGGGGTCACAGCCCTCCTAGAGCTTTGTGCCCCTCCCCAGGTGCGCTTCTCACCGTGCCAAGTAGCCTAAGACGTGAGCCCGGATCACCATGGCCGCACGGTTGATCTCCTCTTCCCGCCTCTTCTCCAGTTTCTGCTCCAGGGATTCCCGAAGGAAGACCTGCCCACGAGGGGGACAAGTGTGAGAGGAAAAGAACAGGAACCTCGAAGTCAGGGCCTGCCTTGGGGGAGGGGCAACATCTGTTTCCTCTCTACTGGCGTCTGTTGCAAACTCCCACAATACTGCTTTCTGATCCAGGGCATTTTCACGGCCCACCTGCCACAGACATTCTAAAATGCAATCTGGATGTCTGACAAGAAGAACACAGAAGGCACAGAGGTCAAGCCTCATCCTCCTGTGTTATGTCACATTCAACAGGTGACTGTCAAATCGCCATTCACTCCTAGTGCCTGACGTCACTGAGGCCTGAGCACACCAGCTTACAGTGGTCCTACACAAGTCTGAGTGGGAAAGACACAGAGACTGGCATAGGAACGGGAGAGAYGAAGGAATGAATCCAAGAAAATCCTAAGATGTCATCATGTTGGTCTCCTGTGGGAACCTACCTTCTCTCTGTGCCTGCTAACCAATTGCCATCAGGTTATCTTGGCCTCAAAAGTTTACACACACAAAAGTGTACGGACACCGAGAAGGCAGCTCTGGGGCCCGGAGGGATGGCTCAGTGGTTAGCAACACTTGCTGTTCTTCCCGGGGACCCGGCTTTGATTCCTTGCACCCACATCAAGTGAATCATAAATGCCCATAACTCCCAGTTCCAGGGGATCCCACGTACTCTTCTGACCTCTCTGGCCAGCCGCACTCATGCACATAACCATACACAGACATCTAATTAAAAACAAAATAAATCTTTTTTTTAAAAAGGGGGAGAAAGAAATGATAGGATCTGAGGGTGTAATTTAGTGGTAAGAGTGAGTGCTTTGCACACAATATGCATGAAGTTCTGAATTCAATTCACACACACACACACACACACACACACACACACACACAAACACACGTGCAGGATGTTAACAACCACCACTTAGCAGTATTTGAGACTAGTACAGCCCGTGGGCATCCCCAGTCCCCTGGACAGGCGTGGCGGTGGCGGTTGACCCTGCCACTGTACCTTGGTCTTCCCCAGCTGCCACTCGCTGTTAGAAGCGTCATGGAACTGCAGGAGCACAGTGCACCTCCCTCGGATGTCCTCAGGCAGAGCCAAGTTCCTCATCAGCACCTTGTATCTACGGCGGAAGGGCACAGTGTTAGCTTTGCTACTCGCTCTCCCCCATCCCTTGTGATGGTGACAGGGGAAGGGGTACGGGGGGGGGGGGATGGGGGTAGAGAAGCGGAAACGCCAGAGGGAAGAGAGAATGGCACCCAGCTCCTCCTTGCCTTTCGTAGAAGTCCTGGAAGGGTCTCCGGACCGCATACCCTGCTTTCCGAATCCTCACCGTCTCCAGCATTCCCGAGTAGCGCAGCTGGTTGAGCACAACCGCCTGATCAAACTGGTCTGGCATCTACACCGTGAGGTTGGGCACAGTTAGATGACACAGCGCTCGGAGGGCCGCCCTTCCAGGGCGCACGTGCACAGACACACAGTAACTTAGAGCCTACACAAAATACACACTGGAAGCTATGTCTGYGGAGTCGTCGCTGGCCCCCCAGCCCCAGGACGACACTGCTGTGCCCACCAGCCTGCTCACTGCCTCATATTTTTTGCCGATTTGATCTCAGAAGTAGATACTTTAGCATATATCACAGTCTAATGTAATCACCGTACCATGACTGTATCTTGAAAGGTACCAACGATTCCTAAAATATCAGTGTCCATGTCCAAACACTTGGCTGTTCACGCTCATCTCTGTAATAAGAACCTTTTTCAAAAGTCTAAAGTGTCACACACACATTGCTGTTTCTTAAACTTAGGATATGGAGGTGTTTCCTTAGCTAAAAAAATGTAGTATACAGTGAGGAGCACACATGACATCGACTCGCACACATACTCACACTCTAACACACACACACACACACACACACACACACACACACACCCCACACAATGGGGGAGGGGTTGGAGATGCCAGAGGATAAAAGAGACAAGAGAACTCTGAGTTTGCCAGCGCCCTATACCCCGCTTATGCGAGTCCCACCAGAAGTGAGCAAAGGACACACAGGCCCGAGGGGGGAGTCGAGCCAAGATGCCTCCTCTGCAGTCTGCTCTCCAGTCCGTCTGTCCGTCTGCAGCTGCCAGCTGGCACTGCTGCTGAACAATCGTCTTCCAGGGGAAGGCAAAGTGGGTCATTTCCCACTTGCAGCTTTTTGGATGACAATCCGCTCATCTAATCCAGGCCCTTATTCCCCTTAATTAACTTGCATGCTGTTATTCTATAGAAGTCTAATAAAAGGACCCCCCCCCCCCCGCCCAAGCGGAGCCGTACTGTTGAAAAGTCCAAAAAACACAAAGTGGCTTTCTCTCTGACCCTTAAAAGAAACAGTCATGAACACAAAAGTAAGCTTAAAGCTAGGGTATGTTACAGTTTTAAAAACTAAAATTAAGACAGTGCACACACACACACACACACACACACACACACACACACACGTGATAGAACAGCTGCCCTGTCTCTGGCAGGCAGACTTCTCTCAAGAATGTCTTACACAAACACGGCGGTCAGGTTGTCTTTACTTAGCTGTATTCTAACCGAGTGTAGCCAACAATTTACGGCAAGCAGCCAGAGAGAGAGCAGTGACTTGGATTTTCAGTCTCTGCATTTGAATTCCATAAGAAAAGCATAAGACTATGAAAACCAGATCACCTCTGACTTACTTCAACCTCTGGCTTAGAGCCTGGCGCTTTGAGGTAAGTGGCTGCTCTAAATGCATTTGTCCGTGACACTTTGGGCTTTATAGACTGGGAAATAAAATCCAAGCAGTACCGATCTACACGGAACAGCACTGAGTTTATTTACTTACAAAGTGAATATCAAAGAAAGTGTCAGCCTGTTTCAACTTGGTCACCCTCCCTGGAAGCAGAGAAACTTTTAACTGTCTTAATGCTGTGCGGCTCCAAGGGAGAACTCTTAACACTCCTCTGCCTCCGCTGTGGCTGTGCCTGACCCACATTCTGGCCCTGCTGCCTTTTCCTTCCTCCATCTAAGTCCTTAGCCTGGCACCCAAGTTAGTTATTACATTCTAAGACGTAAGACTCCGGGCCGCCCCTCCACGCGCGATCACTCACCATCTTCCTGCGTCTCCGAGGGGCATTCCACCTTCTGCTAGGCTCCCAGGCCAAACTTCATACGGAAAACAACTGCCACCCTGACCTTTTCCCCACAGCTAGAGACTTGGAACAATAATGAACACCATTCCTGTGCTTTAAAAAGTGCCCGGTCACCATGACAACCCCTTCCACTCCGGGCTAATTAGTGTGGTGTGGTTCTAGGATTCGATACAGCTCCGGGAAGGGCGAGGGGGACGCTGGGAGCTGTTGCTTTTTGCAGACTCCAGTGCCATTGTGTTTCTGCCCCTTCCCAGTAATTTAACCAGGGGAGGGGGGGAATCTATAGGCCGATTGTCGCCCTGGGCAACCCGCCTCCCGGTGGTCACGAGGGGGCATCCCYGGCTTTCCATTGGCGCTTCTGTTTTCAGTGGCAACTTCCTTTTCTGGTGAATTTAACTTTCAAAGATGTCACAGCTGGAGGCTGGACAAGGAGCATTTTGCTTTTCAAAGCTGCCTAAAGCTTGCTAGTCCTCGATGGTAACTAGTTCTCTGAGGCGGGCGCACCCCAACAAAGACTTCCTGCAGAGCACTAAAAGCTAGGTTTTTATGAGAACAAATAGACTAGATTTTTGGAAGGAACAGTTCTAACCCCAGGCAATTACAGCTCTAGCTAGATGGCTTCGAGGATAGTTATTAAACACCTACTATGTGCAAGATTTTTTTTTTTTTTTTTTTTTTTTTTTTTTTTTTTTTTTTTTTTTTTTTTTTTTTTTTTTTTTTTTTTTTTGGTGATTCACCACAGTGGGGACTGCATTTTGTCCCCAAGGTTTCTGAAGTTTGGCAGGTCGGCAGGTGTGTCAAAAGTCATTACTGATCAGGGCCCGCAGGGATGGTCAGTGGGTAAATGTGCACCTAAGTCAAAGCTGGGCACAGTGGCACTTCTGTGACCCCGATGCTGGGCAGCAGAGACAGGCAGATCTTAGGAACTTGCTAGGCCAGCCAGCCCAGCCCAAACGGCAAGCTTCAGGGTCAGTGGGAGGCCTTGTCTCAAAAATGATCTGGTAGGCCACTGARGTGGCTCAGTAGGTAAAGGTGTTTGCACCAGAATTTTACCCCAGGAACACACATAGAACGGGACCGACTCCACCCATAAGTATGCCCCTTTCAAAGGTGGGTAAATAGTCTAAAGGAAAAAAGACTGGCGGGCTGGAGAGATGGCTCAGAGGTTAAGAGCACTGCTCTTCCAGAGGTCCTGAGTACAATTCCCAGCAACCACATGGTGGCTCACAACCATCTGTAATGGGGTCTGATGCCCTCTTCTGGTGTCTAAGGACAGCTACAGTGTACTCATCATATATATCAAATAAATAAAATCTTTAAAACAGAAAAAGAAAAAAAAACTGGCAAGCAGCAGAAGTTACCTGAAGTTGGCTTCTGGCCTCCGAGACACACCCACACCATATAATGTCTAATGTTATACCATATTTAACAGACAGACAGACAGACGGGAATGGCCTTGCTCATAAGGTGTGCCTGCTGGTTCGTTAGTGGCATTACCGTTTTAAGGGTAACTAACCACTTTCTGCTTTGAGGTCTGTTCCCCCCAGAAAGGACTTCATACCTGATGCAGGAATGCCGGAGTCCAAGGCTGGGGTCACAGGCCCTGGGAGCAGGGTGGGCGGGGTGACCACAATCGCTTTGCAAAATGCTCAGTCGTTTGTCAGCGCTGCTCTCGGCCTTGGTCAGGGGAGTTTCTTGGGTGCCCACCCCTCAGTGGGCCGTCTACACCACCCTTCCATGGCTCAGAGAACAGCATGGCGGTATAGGAGTGCTGAGAAAGGCTGTCTTCTGAGAAAAGGCCTGGCTACTACACTTGTGATCTCACAGAAGCCGTGCCTGCTTGTCCAGGACCAGGCCAGTCACCATCCCGACAAAGGTGCCAGGGGGGCTCATCAGGCCCCGCCCCTAACGGGCAGGCTACTGGCAGTTGACAGGTCCTGGGAGAGGAGAGTCAACTTTCTCCTAGCATGTGGCCTCTAGTAGGTTGGTCATGTCATTAGATGCTCCTACCCCTGCCTACATGCATGCAGACGACACTAACTGAACCCTTAAAAAAAAAAAAAAGATGACCCCAAACTAGAAGGGAGGAGGTGATATAACCCAGATACAGTTCATACACGTGTATGAACGAGAACAAAAAGAATATTGTTTTAAAAAGACACAAAATGGGAGATAAAAAGGCTGGAGAGCCCCAGGCAGCACGTGGACTTGAACCAGAACGAGAAGGCCCGCTGTAACACAGAGCAGCAGCACACACTAAGCTCTGGGGTGYGAAAGGGCCTGCCTTGGTCTGGGGAGGAGTGGGATGGAKGCAGGAAACCGTCCCAGGCTGGAGAGGGACGGAGCATTTGAGACGGAATGGTCCGGGGGSTYAAAACAGAGTCTGGGTGTGGGTACGGACAGACCTTTGTTAGGAAAGAACACCCTTGCTGGCAAGACAACACTAAAGACAAGGCCATAACCCAGCCTAGGAAGAGGGGGGCCACCGGATACCACCTTGCCCGGAGTGTCAGCACCTCCAACCATAAGTGGCAAAGAGCCAGCC
>BDUI01002520.1:64382-74411 GCA_002335545.1 Apodemus speciosus | reverse complement strand
CTAAACAGCCCAGGTGGTGGAAGAAGTGAGATTTTAAAAATCTCCATCTCCACAAGGGGTTGTGAGCCCTTTGGGGGTCAAATGACCCTCTTTCTGACCATAAAAAAAACCCAGACATTTACATTATGAAACAATAAAAAAATTACAGTTATGAAGGAGCAACAAAAATAATGTCATGGTTGGGAGTCATCAGAACTCCAGGGACTGCGTTTAAGGACTGCAGCACTGGGAAGGTCGAGAACCCCTGCTCTGGAGAACAGAATGGGAGGAAGGGGCAAACCGAGACATGACAGAAGCAGTTGTTTTGTTTTGAAAGGCCAGCAAGCTTCAGGGGGTTGCAGTCTCTGCTTTAAGTCCTYTCTCGTGCCCGAGGGACTCAGTGTGGAGCAGGTTCTACCTTGGGCTGCTAACTGAAATCTGCTTTGAAGATTGGATAGACTAGGCTCTGAATCTTGGTTTAGGCAGTTTCTAGTTGGGGACCATACACAGCACCCTTGTTGGCCCTATTTCCTAACTTGTCAAATGTGACAATCCACGAGGAACTAAGTAAAAGGCCAGCCTGTCACCTACTTGGTGACCTCCCCGCCACTGCTGTCATGGTTATAATACTGTCCCTTGTCTGATTCCCATTGTCCGGCTCCAATAAATCATGCTTCGCCCAAGACATGCAGTCTCCAGGARTCTGACTTCCCAGCCAGGAGGGAGCACCAGAAACTCCTTCAGAGGCCATTCGGAGGTCCAGATGTGTGCCCTCACCACCACCGTTAGGTGGTCCAGACATGTGCCCTCATCGCCCAGACCCTCAGGCCCAGTGCCTCAATGGAGAGAGCTTGGGAAAGAAGGAAAGAGCGTAGGAGAGGTGCAGCAGGCCTGAGGCCTGAGTTCAGGCTCTGCTTTTAGTATTTCATGTTCTTCCCAAATCTTTTCTCTCTATTCTTCCTTTAACTACACACAATCTCACACACACACACACACACACACACACACACACACACACACACACACAGAGAGAGAGAGAGAGAGAGAGAACTAGTATCTATCTATCTATCCATCCATCTATATATCCATCTTGTTTATGTATCATCTGCCATAGACATTAAACCCTCTGCTTGTAGATGACAACAAATTCATAAGGAAGATAGTATTTTTCATATGAATGAAAACCCTGATTTGTATAAGGAACTGAAACAGATGTTAATGCCTTCTCTCAATTTGAAGTTGACATTCTTCAAGCCACTGTCTTCAGACAGTAGGTTTCACCATGGGATTAAAAAAAGCATATGGAGGCAGCTGRAGAGATGGCGCGGGAGGGGGCCTGGTCAGGCGAGCACGAGGAGCAGAGTTTGGGTCCCGCGCCCACGGAAATGCCAGATGCGTGTGCTGGCCCGCCTGTAGTCCTGGAGCTTGAGAGGCAGAGGCAGGGTGCCCTACCGCAAGCTGGAGAGCTAGAGCAGGTAAACGGAGCTCTGGGCACAGTGAGAGACCCTGCCCTATCCATAAGGGAGATAGAGTAATCGGCACCCGATGCCAGCCTTTGCACCCCACACGCATGGGCATGTGGAGGTCAAATGGGGGTTGGGAAGCTGGAGCCACTTCCAGGCAGCAAGTGGGTGCTTTGTCAAGCACGGCTCTTCCTGTGACCTGGATCGCTAAGCAGATTCTTCCTGAGGCCTGTCTGCTTTTACTGCCACAGAGATCCTTGCCCACGAATCCCTCGACCCTGACCKGTATTGGAACGAGGCTCCGYGATGGCGGCCATTTGTTAAGGATACCTTTAGACGAGGTTGAGACACATGGGCCAATGGGAGAGCTGAGTCAGCACGGACTTCCTGTGCCTGGTTCTGTCAAGATCTGCCRCATCTACGTTACAGGAACAGAAGTCTAGGCTGATGGGAAGCCTAGGAATGCGGCACGCCCTTCCTGGCCTCGCAGAAACTGAAGACTAGCTGTCAAGTGAAATTTAAAAATACAYAAAGCAATTATTTTGTAGATGATGTATGTGGTGGGCCAAAGTGCATATTTGTGTTCCAGCAATGCGGGGGTCCGGGTGATGGTGGGCACCTTCATTTCTCTTCACCTTATTGAGGTAAGGGCTCTCACTGTTCTGGCTAGTTTGGACAGCCAGATTGCTCCAGGGATTCCCTGTCTTCCACTCCCATGCTCCAAGTTGCGGGCAGACCATTCCAGGTGCCGGGATCTGAGTTCCAGTCCTCACGCGTGTGCGGCAAGCGCTGCAGGTGCCGAGCTGTCTCATGTGCCCCGCCCACAGCTGTGACCTTTGCTAGCTAGTTAATGATGGCAATCTCTAAACATGGGCTGCTCTGAAAGGTCCTTATCTCCCTTGTCCTAAACGYTGASCCRAACTGGGGTTCAGCTCATGCTCTAAGACAACTCGGCTAAAGCGTTTGGAAGAAGTCAGACGGGAAGCAGGCAGTCACAGCAACTGAGGCAGACGGTGCCCAGGTCCTGGGTAACTGYGTTTAGCMTTTAGTCTTGGCCTTTGGCTGAGCAGGTACTGTAGAGTGTGTACTCAGGCCCTGTTGGCGAACACTAGCACATTCCTCCGCGGAAACGCTGCCAAGTAAGAACAGCATGGCTCCCATGCAAGACTGACACTTCCTTTAGCCACCAGGGACACAGCTGTCTCCTTCTGTTGCTGGMCAGTGCCCATCTTCTCYGTTTCCTTGCTCATGGCTTCTTACCCCCAGCCTCACTTGTKGAGGGGCTCTTTGGTTTTGCTCCCTTGACCCCGGTCCCCACTCTCCGTCACGCCTGTGCTCACACGCACCCTCGGTGACCCATGCATCTATGGCTGCCTCCTGCCGCGTGTCCTCCTGGTGCACGTGCTCCTCCCACTGTGCTCCCTCATCCCACGTCCCCCCATGCGAGGCGTCCTGCCCAGCTCTCAGCCCACTAATGGGCCCCCTCCTCCCGGTCTTGATCTCTCTATCTTCCCTCCCTTTCACCGTCACTGCCCTGGCTCTGGTTCTCTGTGACAGCACCACTTACTGCTCAGCCTCCTCTCTCCCCTCAGGGTCTCTCACACAGGCTGGACCAAGCACACTCCTCCTACATGCACACACGTGCTCACAGCACGTGCTTCCTGGTGACACACTGTCTCTCTGACTCCCTCTGTSCAAGCTCCTGCTTTTGGTAGCTACAGCTGYCTTCCCAGGGCGCAAGCTCTTAGGGTCTCTGTGGACCACTCGTGCACAAGACAGGCAAAGGCAGGCCAGACTGGCTTGCGCACCAGCCTTTCAAAGTGTGCAYAAACACTGACTACACTCAGAACGTGTTAACCACCACCACCATCTTCTATTTCTAGAACTTCTGTGATCATTAAGCAACAATTCCTTCCCCACTGTCTAGCCACGTAGCCCCTGGAAGCCCAAGATCTGTCTATGAATCTGCCCTTTCTAGCRCCTTAGATGAGTGAAGCCATCCCATCTGTCCTCACAATGTTTTAAAGATTTATTCACATTGCATCATATGCAACAATTATTTTCTTCTTTGGGGTTGAATAATACTCCTCTCTCTATAAGTGTGCATATCTCTCTGTGTATATGTGTATGTATATGTGTGCATATATTTGCATGTGTATGCATATGTATTTGCATGTGTGCATGTGTGCATCTTTCTGTGTGTACCACAGTTTGCTTCTCCATTCACCTGCTAATGACCCTCAAGTTGTTTCCACCATTGGCAATGGCCACTGTGAACAATGTTCTAATTTTCTACTATGTAGGTAACAGTGAATATGGGGCAACTCCAYGGAGGAACATGTGGTTATCCAGATGTTCCTGTGCCATTTGTTGAATTACCACCATGTTTCTGGGGCTCACAGCAGTCCTGTCAAGCTACCTGGTGTGGGTCAAGYGCCTGTGTTGATCCTGCCTGTCTTTCCCACTTTCCCCARGCTGCACCCCCTCGGGCTCAGAATCACTATGACTGRCCCCAAAAGTCTGGGTCACTTGGCAAATTCTCACCCCTGGGCTTACTGCCGTGGCTACTGACGCTGTCCCCGTCTCCCAAAATGCCTTCCTTCCAGTTTTYATTACCAGACTACTCAGGGCAGCCTGAGGTCTGGGGAACGGCACGGAATGAGGCTTCCTCTAAGACCTCCTGCCCCCCCCCTCCTTCATAGTCAACCGCAACGTCCTGTAAGCCATCCAACGGGAAGGCTGTTTGCACACTTGGTGACTGTCTGTCTCACTCTCACAATGGACTACTTTAAGCAAGTTATTTTCTTGGTGTCTGCCTCCTGTACCCATGGTGTCAAACGTGTCCCCGCAGGCCTGGGACTTCAGACTGGGCTCCTTCTGCTCGCTGAAAGCTTAGCTTAGTTTCTACCTCACCTGAGGAATTCTCRCAGCCAGTTTAGAACATAAGGCACCCGAGGTTTAATCATAGCTTCTACCCAGGGTGCCTATGCGATCTGTAGAGACGGCTCAGAACCACGGCCTACAGCGGTACCCAAGCTCTACAGGAGATGCTGTAGGTACACCACAACCAACATAACGAGTTGTTATTAATGTCCCAGTTTGGTCAATAAGAAATTATCTAAGCCAAGTGTGCTGAGGCAGAAGGATTGCTGTGAGTCTAAGGTCAGTCTCTGCTAAATGGTGAGTTTGGGTTACCTTGGACTATAGAGTAATAAGATTCTGTCTCAAAACTTAGACACAGACACAGACTAATGAGGAGGAGACGTCTAATTTATCTAAGGTCATCACAAAACTGGCCATCCACAAACAGGTGACTTCAAAGCCATTAGCTGCAACTTCAGGGGAAATCTGACCTGGCCCCATTGTTGGTGGTGACACTGGGCCCAGTCCCTGTCAGAACATACCAGAGCAAAGTAATGGAGATTACTAATCCTGAATCCTCTAATTACTGCTTATCAAATATTTATACAAAACCATCCCTTTATATCATTTATACATACACGATATTACATATGTGTACCCATCAGCCAGTTAAAGAAGTCAGACGTTACCACAAATTCTCTTGTTTTTCCTAAGCAAAAACCAAGGCCTGGTTTCTGAGGAAGAGAGTGACTTAGTCAAGGTGACATGGCTTTGACTTTCTTCTAGGACCATGGGAGGGATCCCCAGCCGGCCAGGGTTAACTGGACTTCCCCAGCCAGAGGGCTGGGACTCATCCTGAGGGGAAACCAGAAGTGAGTTGGTCTCCTCATGCAAGGAGTGTGGCCCACTACGACAGCTTTCTAACTTCTGCTTCTACAGTTTTCTCCCTCCTCACACATTCCTTCTGCCGCACAGCCTCAGGTGGGTGGGAGGCAGAGGAGGCCTCCTGGAGGTTTAGCTAGGGTGACTGACTGCGTCTGCGGGCTCTCATTAGGGCCTGCCTGCCACATGAGAACTTTGAATCTGTAAATTTCACAGTGCCCATGCTTTAAACATTTATCCACTCCTACTCAATTTCCTCTTCCTAGTCTCATTCCCCCTTCTCTTCCTTCTAATGACTGCCTTATTCCTCCCAAGGCTGCCCACCCCTGTGGACTCCCACTGTGAATCACAGCCAAGTCTCACTAATGGCTGACAGCCAGAGCTAGAAATCTGTTTTTCTCTGGTTCCAACTCACTGTGTGGTTCTGTGTGAGGCTGAGCTGCAAAGCCGCCGCTCCTGTTTCAGTCAGGCCTCCCTCCCAACCACAGGGGACCACTCTGAACGATGTGCTGACTGGAACTGGCTTGGAGAGCGATCTTATTACAGGTCTCTGAGGCCTACAGGGCTGGAGGCCCGGCAGCTGGAGAAATGCTGATGGTTCTGTCCTCTCAGGAGCCGCCAAGTCTAGGAAACACTAGGCYGTTGTCCCCAGGGTCAGGGAAATCCATTTGCTGTGGATTATGGCTGTGATGGCGTTCCAGGGAGGCAGGGGRGAAGATACTGAAAAGAGCTCTTCAACCCTCACCAGAGCCCACAGGTCCAGCGGGATGAGGCTTTCTAATGGGATCAGGGTTTGACAGGAAGTGAGAGGTCTAGCGAGCTCCCACAGTGGCTGCTCCTGGTTCCAGCATATCGACCTCTGTGTTGAATCTGAAAAGGCAGCCTGAAGGGTTTATCTTGGGTACCTCTCTCTTTGAGGGAGGAGACATAATCGAGATTTCAGCTCTCTAGACTGAGGGAGCTAGGGGACCTCCAGGTTGCAGGGTGAACGCCTGCACCCTCATCCTGTGCTGAGTTCCGGCAGCAATGTGAAGGCACGGAGATGCTGGGCAGCTCACGCCTCCCTCCTGATCCCCAGGCCTCTGTGCCTACTGTGTGTCTTACAAACCACAGAGAAACGGRAGATGGCTCAGTGGATGAAACTCTTACCCTGCGAGGATAGGGGCTTGGACTTGATCCCTCAGGACCCAAACAGAGGGACGTATCAAGCGTGCGCCTGCAGCCCCAGCACTGGGTGGCGGGGTACAGAGAGAGCAGGGTCCCTGGGCTTGCCGGCCAGCAATTCTAGTCAAACCAGCAAGCTCCAGGTGCAGCACGAGACCCATCTTAACAAATAAAGTGGATAAGCAATAGAGGAAGACACCTGACAATGACCTCTGGACTTCATGCACATGCATGGGCCTATACACATGTACTCACACCCACATACACACAGGAGCACATACGCATATGGTGAGGGGAGGGGCAGGTAATCAATGAAAGTAAAACAAGTAAATTAATGAGAGGCAACAAGACAGATGTGTGGGAGGCAYAGCTGGAATGGACCACTGCTCTGGCAATCCAGACAATGATCTCACAGCAGAACACAAGAGCGTGTGCACGTAAGCAGTCTTTTCCTGCTGAGGCCTGATATTTCTTGGTACCATATAGAAGGCAGATTCTATCAAGTGTTTATACTCCAACCTGGCACTGATTTGTTGACAAGAATTTGCAGAAGAAAGAGAAAGATTTGATCTTACTTGTAGACATATTTGGCAAAGGCCCTGCTCTGGTCTTGGCTGGGGAGTCAGGTGTGAGGGCAGGTTGTCTCAGCTCAGGAAGCTTTGGTCTCCTGGTTCTGAGGTGGGCCGTCTCCCTCAGGTCTTTAGTTTAATGAGGAGGAAGCACGGGCTGACGGACACTGCTGTGGGCAGCAAACCTGGGAGAGGCCGAGGGACTCCGAGGGCCCCTGCCTGGAGCCCTTCCCCTCAGACTGCTGGGCTCCAGAGCTGAGAAAACACAGTTCTCTTCAGTTTCAGATAACCTTGTTGGTCATGGTAGCCCTAGAAAGTGCTAACGCGTACTGCCAACATCTAACTCACACGAGCCAAACGGGGCCAGATGAAGCTTGTAGGAAAATTGCAGATATCACCCAGTCTCACCAACATAAGGGCTCTGAGCGCTTCATATCAGGGGTCCTAACATGTGGCCTCAGCAAGTTCCCCAGGAACGTCAGCTCTCAGGCCCCACTTCAGACCCGCAGAAGCAGAGCTTCCAAGACGGGCTCGGCAACTGTGTGTCAGGGCCAGCCATGCAGGGTTTCTGATGCACAGAAGTCTGAAAGCCGCTGTCAAAGGCCACTCTCAGACCTCTAAGAGATGAAAATGGAAAGGCGATGTGCCTGAGTCAGTCCACACAAAGTTCCTCAGAAGGACTAGGCCTCAGAAGTGCTGTTAGGGGAATGAGGGGAGAGGAGAGACTTCGCAGATGGAGTGTCTCCCCTGATGCAAACCAAGGAGCAGCTGTGTAAAAAGCACAGTGCTGGCTGCTCTCAGAGGCCTTCCCCAGGCATCTGCCCGTGTGCCCCCTCACCTTCTCTGAGGCCACTCCCTGCGGCCCCTCCCTGGCAGTATCTGCTTTTCCCATATCAGCCAGTCACGTCTGGTCTTCCTAGAGCCCGGCTTTGGCTTGGTGTCTTCATCCAGCCTTTGTCACATTTACTTAGTGTGTGTGTGTGTGTGTGTGTGTGTGTGTGTGTGTGTGTGTGTGTGCACGCATGCCTGCATGTGCATACTTTCATGCACACTGTGGAGTCAGAGGACAATTTGTTGGAGTTGGTTTTCTCCTTCTATTATGTGGGTTTGCAGGCACTGAACTCAGGTCTTCAGGCCTGGGGCAAGTGCTCTTACCCGTTAAGCCGTCTTATTAGCCCTCCATATCTTTGATCTGCCAAAAGGCTAGCTGACTTCCCCGGAAGGTGGTGACTGGTATTTTCATTTACACTGGACACTGAATAGGCAGCAACAGGGAYGCTGGCTGTGTGGAGAGCAGACCTGAAGCCCTGCCCACACATCTCVCTCTGCAGAGAACTCTCAAAAAGAGACACCAAAGCACCCGGGACACTATCCTGGGATCTTGGCACCTTTGAAACCTTGAGTCAGCATGGACACATTGACTCAAGTTGTTGGTCCCGATTCAGGCTCAATGAACAGGGTCATTACATATAAAGTTTGACTTGGGGGAAAGAATAAGAAGAAAAACAGGAAAGAGGTGTTGATGYGATGGTTGTRAAGACCCAGTAACTGTGAAAGGCACACACGGGAGATCCTGCTCAGGTTGAGACGCAGCTCGAGCCCAGGCTGCACCATCAATTAGCTGGGCTTGAAGCACCAGCTCCAGCAGAGATGATAACGTCCTACTTCACAYGGRCTCTGCAAAAATGAACCAGAATGCAGAGACCCAAGGAAACATTTTTTAAATAAAGTGACGAGAATTCAGTACGGGATGAGTTCAGAAAGGGGGAGGGTGGAGAACAGGGGAGTGAGCGGGAAAGGGCAGAGCGCCCGAGCACGAGCCCATGCCAAGCCACCCTCTTTCTGACTCACTTTCCAGTTTTGCAAAATGGATAGGGTAGCAGCAAGACATCACATCTGATTTAAAGAGTACATCTGCTTTGAGACAAGGCCNCCCGGTCTCTGGAGTGGCTACAACTCTGAGTCTGTGCACCACCATGTCTGGCTACAGTCAACTGAAAAATACATGAGTATGGGTGTTTCTTCTACATATACGTCTATGCACAGCTTGCATGCCTGGTACCCACAGAGGCCAGAAGAAGGCATAAGATCCCCTAGAACTGGACTGTTGTTAGCCACCATATGCATGGAGACACTTCCTTTGGAAGAGCAGTCATTGCTCTCAATCGCTGAACCATCTCTCCAGCCCCAGTTAATTCTTTCTTCTTAAGTAGTCCTAGTAGAGTTATACATTTTYGGGAGATAGAAATCTTAGTAGCTAAGGCTATAAARGCCACTGTAAGATTCTCTCTGCATTGAATCTCCATGTAAAGTATACAAACATGTATATGCGCACATACATATATGCATATGTACATATATGAACACAGACACACAACACACACACMCCCTAGCATTCTGACTTGGCTTTGGTCTAGCCTGCCCCTGCTTCATCCCACACACCTGAGTGGGGCAGGGACCCTGGAGCACCCCATTCCCAGGCTTTCAGAACAACTGTCCCAGGCCCTGTGCATCAGTGTGGACTTTTTGAGAAGCCCTCCTTTCTCTTCCTGTCACACCTATCCCCTGGACCATGGCTCAGTCTCACGTTGCCTGTAGGGTCACCTGGCATTTTGTGGCTCTTGGGGGCTGACAAGCTTGCCGASTCTAGAAAGGCAAGCATCSGGGACTGTGTTGGGGTACCCTGCTGTCCTATGACCACTGGGGTGCCACCTCAGATCTTGTWAGYGTGTRAAGCTTAAAGTTCCCTTTTCCATCRCAGGAGATGACAGGGTCAGGGCTGTAAACAGATACTCAGAACAGATGGACTACAGGGATAAGGTGCCTCTGAAGACATGCATGCAGCATGTGAGGGATTTCTCCTGGGAAGGAGGCCATCATCCTGGGGCTGGCACAGTCAGGGAAACAGCTCTGGCCACTTGCTTAGAGACTGGAGCTGTACCATGCACGGTCCCATTTAGTCCTTCTGACCTGACAGAGGGGTCACTGTTTTCTCACAAGAAAACAAAGGTCAGCTTCCCAGAGGCCACAGAGCTAGCAAACAGCACGTGTTGTATTTGAACTTAGTTCACATACCAGTATGGGCCACTTGGTGCTTATGAACTCGGCCC
>BDUI01002520.1:41984-58566 GCA_002335545.1 Apodemus speciosus | reverse complement strand
TTTTTTTTTAAAAAGAACCTTCAACACTGATGACACGTGAAAGTCTGTCACTTAATTCAGATGCCAGGACTTCAGGGACCCTGAGCACGGTCTAGGCCAGCATGCACTCCCCCGACCAATGACTACATTAAGAATTTTTTTGAGGGACTGGAGAATTGGTTCAGCAGTTAAGAGCACTGGCTGCTCTTGCAGAGGACCCAGGTCTGATTCCCAGCAACCACATGGAGGCTTACAACCATTTTTAACTCTAGTTCCAGGGAATCTGGCACCCTCTTCTGGCAACACCAGGCAACACAGTACACTGATACACATACAGGCAAAACACTCATAAACAAAATAAAAATAAAACAAAACTTAAAAACTTTTTCCAGGGAGAGGCACCAACGTTCCACCCCAGTGTGTGTAACTATGTGTGTGTATGTGTGTGTGTGTGTGTGTGTGTGTGTGTGTGCATGTGGGTGTCCATATTTGTGTATGTGTGTATGCACATGTGCACATTATATATGCATGTGTCCATATCTGTGTCTCTCTGTGTGCATGTATGTGTGCATGTGGGTGTCCATATTTGTGTGTGTGTTTGTGTATATGGGTGCCCATATTCGTGTGTGTGCTTGTGTGAATGTGGGTGCCCATATATGTGTGTGTATGTGTATGTGTATTTGTGTGTGTGTGTGTGTGTGTGTATGTGGGTGTCCATATGTGTGTGTATGTGGGTATCCATATGTGTATGTGTGCATGTGGGTGCCCATATGTGTGTGTCTGTCTGTGCATGTTGAGCTGAATATCTTCTTCATCCCCCTTTCCCTTCATCATCCTTACTATTTTCTGAGGCAGGGTTTCTTGCTGAACTCAGAACTCATCCATTTGGCCAGGCTGGTTGGCCAATGGTCTGCCTCTGCTCCTTGCTCCCCTCCCCCGGTTGCTCCCCTCCCCCGGTTTACAGATCCACACCACGCCAGGCTTTTTATCAGGGTGATGGGATCTAAAGTCAGGCCCTCATACTTGCACAGAAGTCACTTTGCCCACTGAGATGTCTCCCCGGGCATCAGGAACATTCGTGCCTAAAACACTTCTTAGAAATAGAACAGCTCACTTTGGAAAACAGATTGGCAACTTCTTTCAATTTGTAAAACTGTGTAATTGAATGTAATAATTACACATTTATGGGGTACAGTGTAAACTTCTGATATATAACATCAAATCAAGGTGACCAGTAGAATTGTCACCTCAAATATTTACTGTTTATAATATTTAAAATTTTCTCTCTGGGATATTTTTGGAACACAGGATGAATCACTGTCAACTATAGTCATCCTTTTATGCTGTGGGACATTAAAATGTAATATTTCTTCCTACTTATACCTACCGTGCATGACTCTATGGCTTCTCCCTGTGCCCTTCCTAACGGCCATAACCATGAGTCTATCGTCCACGAGATGCTCAATTTCCTACAAAATCAAACATCCAGAATGATCCATCATCCAGAAATTCCATCCTAGAAATTTCCCTAAGCACACGACAACTAAGCACATGAAACCAGACTCTCATGAGAAGCCATGGACAAATCTGTCCATAACAGCTTCAGTGACRGCAACTACCATGTGTGTGTCCTTATGCACGGGAATAAACTCAGCAATGAACAAACCGGCCTACTCGACAAGGAGAATCTCAAGCATACTCTGATGGGGACTGGAAAGATGCACCAGAGGAACCTGATGTCATGTACTGGTCAGTCAGAAGACCCACGTTCAGTCCTCAGACCATGCTAGTTGGCTTGTAGTCACCCATTAATTCTAAGTCCAGGGGATCTGACATCTTCTGSCCCCCTTGGCCACCCACAGACTGGTGGATCACACATATRCACACRCAGAGCCAATATAGTAATTAACTAAAAATACTATAACTAATGAAGGAACACACATACATCAAGGGTTTTGTAAGGACCATTAAATGAGCACAAAAATACAATTCCACAGGAAAATTAACTTCTAACACTTTATAGCAACTAGCGTCACCATTTGAGACTATAATTTTGAGAGCGTTTTTGAATGTGCCAACATGAAGAAAAGAAGAAAAAATGTTCCACTTAAATGAGTTTCTGTGGTGGAAACTCAGAGCAGTAGTGGCTTCTGCAAGCAATGGGTGGGATACTGACTGGGTGTGTATCACTCAGTATAGGCACCTGTCCGGCTCAGAGAGTGAGGCTCTTCAAACYGGTGTCCTTCATTATATCTAAATTTTACCTCAAAAGAAAGARCCCACAAAGACTGAACTCGGCAGAACTGCTCGGGAGGAACAGCACGAAGTTCTGCAGCAGAGTCTGAAAGGCGTTTTCCCCCTTTCCTGAGACAGGGTTTCTCTATGTAGCCCTGGCTATCCTGGAACTTGCTCTGTAGACCAGGCT
This sequence comes from Apodemus speciosus, assembly GCA_002335545.1. Taxonomy (NCBI): domain Eukaryota; kingdom Metazoa; phylum Chordata; class Mammalia; order Rodentia; family Muridae; genus Apodemus; species Apodemus speciosus. The sequence goes on along the minus strand of BDUI01002520.1, from coordinate 56,162 downwards.
GGCCTCAACTCGTCTGCCCCTGCCTTTTGACCACCCCAACTGAAATATATTCTTAAAAAGAGGGTGTTGATGAATGGACAGAGAGATGGATAATTTGATAGATATGTGGTGAGGCTAATCTGGTAAGATGTTAGCTGTAGACTTTAGATAGGATGTGTCTAATATTCACTGCCCAAGTCTACCGACTTTCTGATACATCTGAACATTTTCGTAGGGAAATTCAGGGAAACCTCTCAGGTGAYTGCGGTGAACCGGCACAAGGAGAGATGACACGTTTCTGGCTGTCTTAGTTGACGGGTGTAGACGAGTAACATTAGGCTCCTCTCTCCCCAGAGATGAGCCCAGTCAGTCACCCTCCCCAAACTCCACAGACGCCTGAGCCCAACACTCAGGCTGAGGCAAGACTTCCCGGAGTCAGGCTATGTATGTCTTGTGGAGACTATGGCCTGCTTGCTCTGCAGGGCACATCACTCAACATGTGGCCTTGCGAGGTGACACATTTGAAACTGAGACAATTTCAAAGCATCTGAGTAATGTACTCAATACACCTCCCTCTGAATAAAAACCAAACCTATGCCAAACGCGGCAGGCACGGCAGCCCCGACTGTATGGTGCGGKCAGCTCCGTCTAGCCCCATTCCCCTGCCTCTGGGTTTCTGACAGTGTCATTCTCTGCAGCTGCCCCGCCCCCCAGCCACAGGGACAGTGACTCTGGCCCTCGGAGAGAAMTGAGCCTACGCGTGGCGCCACGGAGAGCCTGAGTGGAGAGTGGTTCTCACGGCGTGGGAAGCCTAAGAGGGGACTAGACGGTCAAGGGCAATATGGCRCCCCCGCTCCCGAGCTGCCCCATTTATTCTGCGTAATTGCTTCATTTCCACTAGGAGTGCATCCCCAAATGAGTTTCATTACTGGTGCCTGGAATATCATATTGATTACCAGTTTCATCGATCCCTATCTCGCTAATTAGCATATAAATTAGCCATTTGGGGGCAGGCATTAGGCAAAATTGAATTTTCTCCTTAATCTTCTTTCAGAAGGTAAATGAAAATAGATGTGGCCTGTTAAGGCTGGTGGCCTCCCTCTGACACCAAGTGCTGTTCACAGCCAGGAAGCCTCCCATGGAGAGAGAGCGCTCAAGGAGGCTCCTGGAAGAAGCCTTCCCATCCTTCTCTGTGTAGCTGTAGTGGGAACTCCTTCAGAGCTCTCCAGCGTTGGAGGAGGAAGCTCTGCCTGCTGATAGGCGCAGCATCCACTCCACGGAGCCCCAGCTAATGGGCTCCCTGGGCCAGCCTCTGGGGCTGGAGTGGACGCATCACTCCGCCCTAGTGTTCCGAGAGATGCAGAGTGGAGCCTCCGCCTGGCCTCTTACAGCTGGGTACTCCTGGGCATTCAGCTTCTCTGAGCCTCAGTTTCCTCATTTGTAGAACAGGGGTGCAAGCACCTAGCTCACTGGGTCACTGCAAAGATGGACAGCGAATGTATTTGGAACATTTAGAGTGGGGCCAGCCACTCAGCAGAGCTCGCCAAACCATCACCTCTAGCAGTCAACAGTACCTAGGACCTAGAGGCCACTCAGGAATCTGGGGTCACTGATGCTGGGTGCAGAGACAGACCCTGGCACTGCTCAGCAGGAAAGCAGGGAGAAGCGGTTTCCTCACTAGAGGGTGAAACTCTTGGCAAAGCTGTCAGTGACATAAAGCGTAAGCGTGACATAGGTCCCAGCTCTACCCTGTGAGGTCACAGTGAAAGGGAGGATTGGGCTACACCAATGGGCTTTAAGGAGTAAAGGGGCAGGACGCCAGGGGCTGGGTGGGGGSAGATCACGCAGTCAAGTGCTCACTGTGCAAGGATGAGGACCCAGGTTCAATTCCCCAGCCCCTTCATAAAAAGCAGGCCATGTTGGCGCACTTTTAAATACCAATGGGAGGCAGAAACAATACCAATGTGGGGGAGGCACAAACAGGTGGATCCCTGGAGCTCACTGGCCTACCTAAGTGGTGAGTACCAGATCCAGTTCACAGACTCTGCCTCAAAAAACAGGGTGCATGGTGGCTGAGAAACAACACCTGAGGTTGACTTCTGGTCACTAAAGTAGCCATGCCCAGGTACRMRTACCCTRGAACTCAGGAGCGCCCCACATGAACACACATGAACACAGCCTCACTTCAAGCCACTCACATGGTAGGAAAAAAAGCCAGTTTCTGCCTTCAGTGACTCTGACAACATTGTAAGAATGATGGAAATACAGATGCACAAGGCAAGAATACCAATAATCCTACCACAGGGACAAAGTGAACCATGCAGCAGAGCATTGTGGGTACCAGGGGTGACCTACTGAACTCGCTAAATCTTCTTGTCCTCAGAGGAAACCCAGTTCGTTGAAGGTGAGTAGGAGAATGAGGCAGATGTGTGTGGCCCACATCATGGCAGACCCTCCCTAAGGCATGCAAGTTAGTTCATACCCAGAGCTTCCAAGCACCACGACAGCCACATTCTCATCATCACTCTTCCCATTTGGGAAAATCCCAAGGAGCAGGTGCGAGGGCACCGGAAGGTTCCATCCACAGTTCTTAGGTTTTCCTGGTGGCAGCCACACAAGTGCACAGGTGCGCGCAGGGTGGGGGTGGGAGAGTTGTTCTCTGTTCTGGGCCTGAGCCTCTTGGTTTGAACATACACACAAAACCTGCTTAGACTTGCTCTAGCATTCTTATTTTATAGGTGTCACAAGATCCAGTGGGTGCTTTCTGTCTTAGGGCTGCGATTCAGGCTACCCTGGAGACTTGATCAGTGAGGCCGTTGTGCCAGTCACTGAGTCTGGCAGAGGAACTGGCCGAAGGAAGGAGCAGGGAACAGGAGGGGATAAAGCAACAGAGGGACAGACCATGACCCAGAAAGGGTTGGTGGGGACGGTCCATTCACACGGAGACAGAAAAGATGAGTGGAAGCTCTAAACTATGCACAGTACAACATAAGTCTGTGTGACTAACTCAGTCAGATCTGACTTTCACAGTCACTGTTTCTGAAAATTGATGTCAGCTTTCTTATTTTTAAGGCGTTGAGGACTCAGGAAAAAAAAGCACTAGAAAGATGATTTAGCAGAAAAATAAGCAAGGGATAAGGAAAATGAAATAAGTTTATCATTGTGAAAAAAATAAAAAGGTTATTTCTATAAAAGCATTAACCCTAACTCATATTTAAAGAGAAGTAAATCAAAGAATTGAGGCACACTAGTAGCCAGGGCTGAGGTGAGGTGGGGATGCATCCCCTACACTGCTGGGGAGAGGTGTAATTTGGAACACCAGTTTTAAAGAGAGAACTGGCAATAAAAACATTTGTAAGCATGTGCCCTTTGACCCAAGAGCCTCCTCTTCAGGAACTAAAGGATATGGAAAACATCTCTCTCTCTCTCTCTCTCTCTCTTTCTCTCTCTCTCTCTCTCTGTATATGTGTACAATATGTATGTGTGTATGCATGCTGAGCATGTGTGTCTATGTTGGGGGACATATGGCTATCATGGTGCATGTGTGGAGGTCAGAGCACAGCTTGGGCGCCGTTCCTTGGCTTCTGTCTTGTTTGACACAGGGTATTTTTATTGCCCACTGCTGTGTCAGCAGGCTAGCTGGCCATGAGCTTCTGGGGTGTCCAGGGCCTCTGCCTCCCATCTCACTGTAGGAGCGGGGATTGCAGAGGCTTGCCACTGCTCACAGCTCTACATGAGCTCTGGGTAGAACTCAGGTCTCAGGCTTGATCAGTGAGAGCTTTCCTATGCAGCCATTCTCCAGCTTCACAAAATATTTTAACATGTATGTACCAGGATGCTCATCACAACACGTTGTCTGTCACAGCAAAAACTTGGAAATGAGCCAAGTAAGATGGGTGAATAGCATGCAAYATTACCAAACACTTCTCATCTTCATGCCAATTCTGTTACTTTGCCCTTTTAGTAAACGAAGAAGTGAGATTCACTAAGATTAAGAAACTTGCCTAAAATCTCTTAGCAGGCCATGAAGCAGCATTCCAAGACAGGCAGAGCTCATATGGCATACCTACACACACATGCACACATTTTCACACACATCTGCATACACATATCTGTACATACACACACCTGCACACATCTTCACACATCTGCATATGCACATCTGCACACATCTGCACATACATATCTGCACACACACATTTGTACACACATACATATCTGCATATACACATCGGTGCACATACACATGCATACATCTGCACACATATAGGCATACACACATGCACATCTGCACACACATGTGTACATACACGCACACATCTGCACACATATCTGCATACACACATGCACATCTGCACACATGTGTATACACATGCACATATCTGTACACACATATCTGCATACTCACATCTGCATACCTACATATACATGCACGCATGTACACATACACACACAATGGAGTATTCTGCACCAGTGCTAATAGAATCATACATGCTGACATGGGAAGATATACTGTTGGTGGGCAGGTTACCCTCAAGTCCAAATATTAATAATTTTATAGCGTAAAATTAACAGTTTTATTTGTGTGGGAGTTGGAGAGTAGTTTATATACATTTTGAGCGTGTGTCTTTTAAACTTTCCCTCAGCATGGAATGGAAAGGAAGCTGAAGAATGAGAATTTTTTTTTGTGGGTCTCAGCTTGCTCATGTGTTTATTTATTTATTTATTTTTATTGGATATATTCTTTATTTACATTTCATTTCCCTTTTTCTGGATTCCCCGCCCCCCAGATGTCCCATATGTCTTTTTCCCTCCCCCGGTTCCCCCATTTTTGTTTGTTTTAGTGGGGTGGGTGAAGACTCTCTGGAGACACGGCCTTGCTGTGGAGCTCAGGCTGGCCTCACACCTCCTGCCTCAGCTTCTTGGGTTTTGGGGTTTCAGACATGTACCACCATGTCATGATTTAAAGGACAAACCAAAGTATAACCCAGGGCTGAGTGTCTAGTGCATAATCTGGAATCTCAGGCCTCRGGAAATGAGGCAGGAGGACTACCGTGAAGTTATGGCTAGCCTGYGCTATAGKGAGTACTAAGYCAGGCAGACTACATTGCAAGCTCTTGTCTTAAATAGCCAAGCCAATCCAAACAAGGGAAAACACCACTGGCGGTTCACTTGCTGATGTGACATTTCGTTTAGAGGAAGACTGCACCTTAAGAGCCATGCATGCGAGAGAACAAGGTTACAGAACCAGTCAGGGCACGCGCAGAAGGTCCGACAGGAATGTGGGTCCAGGTGTCACAGCCTGGCAAGGTGACAAGATGAGGTTCACAAGCTTTGATGCTACCGGCCCAGGCGACTTCCCGTCTTCCTCCCTCCACTGCTGCTGTAYTAGGCTGGGCCCTCCTCACCAGGCAGTTCAGAGCTGCACAAGGCTCCCTCTGCTCCTAGCCACTTCTCCAGCTCACTGGTCACTGCCTCACTCTTCCTGGAAGATGGCATTCACAGTCCATCCCTCTGCAGACCTTGAGGGTTTCTGCACCTTGGGGTGACAGTCCCCAACTTCTGCCCAGCTGCTTATTCATTCAACAATTCTGAGCCAGGCAGTGCTCTCAAATGAGAGGCGAGGTGGTGAACACTTCGGGGTTCCTTCCTATGGAACTTGTAGTTCTGGTTGGGGAGACTGAGTAGGAACATGGAGAGATAGCACATGCTTTGGCGACACGTGGAGCAGGGTTGGGGCTGGGGCAGCCAGAACGGCCAGGACTACTGGTCATGTCTGCGGGAACGCCGTCAGTTTTTCTCTCACAGCCACACTCACACACAATGATAACAACATTTAAATTAAAAAAAAAAACCAGGAAGAAACAAAATTTAAAAGTTCTTGTTTCAAAAAAGGAAAAACTAGCAGGGCAGGGTGGCGCATGCCTTTACCCTCAGCATCTCGAAGGGAGGGGCAGGTAGATTTCTATAAGTTCAAGACCGGCCTGATCTACATAGTACGTTTCAGGCTAGGCAGGGTGACAGAGTGAAGCTCTGCCTCAAAATACCAAAACTGCCACAACCTAAAAACTAAAAACACAACCTCACACCTGACAACTCAGGTGTCCTACACAGAAGGAGGCTAATACAGTGAGTTCGCTTCCCTTTCATTAAGAGGGTTCCCAAGACGGAAGGGTAATACTTAAAGTGCTTCTTCGTTCTTTGAGTCCATGTCCACACATTTCTTATTTCTTCTTTTCACGTTTGTTTTCACATAATAGCTCCTTGAATATTTCTGGCTTTTCTTTACTGTGGCTCCCCTCCCCCATCCCATACTTCTCCGTAAAGGAGTTAGGGCGGGGCATCTCAGTTAATGGCTACTTATTGAGAGTGCCTGGGATAGACCGTTGGGCAAGGTAAGGTTCCCAGTGTATTTTACATCCGAAGGAGAGCAGGGAAAAGTCAGACAGCATTGAGAGCTTCAAAGGACACTGCAGCGGGGTGGCTCTAAAGCCTTTAAAAAAATCACTGGTGTTCACAAACATTCAGGTACACGGGCAGTTATTACAAGGGAAGAACAATTGAAGTTACATCTTACCAGAAGGTAATTAGTGGTTGCACTTTTAAAAAAAAGAATAGTATGATAGTTAGTGACACAAAAATGGTCACAACCAAGTTACAAGTGCAGTCTATAAAGGATCATAAAACAAGATTTATATTTTGTATTGATAAAAGGTTGAAAAGATTTAAATTACTAATAAATAATACTTTTTGCATTTTTTTATCCCTGAATCTTCTGTAATTGAAAACATAATATACATCTAATATACATAAGATCAGCCCCTCAGAGTCACCCTTTCCCCATCCGAAGCCCCTCCCCTCACTGGTTGGCAGGTACATTTATATGCTTGTAATTCCACCGTTAGTGAAATACATACACAACTTCTGGCCACCCGGAACAAAGAGGAGCATTCGCCCATGAACACATGGGCGGCACGCATTTCTTGAGCTGAATTGATTGTTAAGAAACAGAAATATGTTCACAGAGTGGTAGAATGTCAAATACATTAAAGAAGACGGTCTTCTATGAAATAATTTCTGTTGTACACTGTCCTCATGCCTTTATATTTTCTCACACCCAATCTAAAGGAAAAGATTTTGAAAGACTGCTCAAAGGGAAAACTGTCTCATATGTGGGGGCTCTACGGGAAGCCCTGCTGTTAGCTCGGTGGTTTGTGACACTCTGACCAACCAGGCTTAATTGCCTCTGCTGCTGAATGGCCTCAAAAGCACCTGCCCCCACTCCATTACAGACAAAAACGCATGCCTGGAATGAGCTGGAATTTCCAGGAAAAACATACCAGATCAATTTGTATTAATCCCTGTGGGATTGCTRCGCTGATGTCATTTCTAGTGCATCTGGCTCTTCCCCTCTGATTGGTGCAATTGCTCACCTGCCTCAGCTGACTGTGCAGCATCCCCCACGGAGGGCATCTTTGTGAATGACTCTCTCAGGGAGCATGTGTGGTAGGTGTCCAGAGCGTCAGTCCATGGGAACGCCAGAAACGGGCTGAAGAATGGGCTGAGAGCAGCAGCAGAATGGGGTGGGCCGTGCTGCTGTTGAGGCTGCCAGGGCCAGTGCAGTAGGAGAGCTGATGGAGGGGCCTGCCTGGGGTGACCCTGCAGGCTGTGTGCTCAGAGAYGGGTGCCCAGCKCAGCGTCACACCAGACGCCACAGGATTCCGGCGTGGCTTCTGCCACGTTTACTTCCTCTTCTGGCCTGTGGATTCTRTTTGTACAAAAGGTGGTATGCAGACTGTGCTAGGGATCACRGCTCTGCACGCTAACCTAGAGGAAGGCTCACTCCGCGGATAGCCCCCTTGGCCCCCTTTCCATTTGTAGAGTTGCAAGTGACAACTGGGGAACTGGATCCTTCTTACCCCATTCRAACTGGCTTTAAAATGCCTTCTTTGCAAAAGCAGCAGTCACTACAACAAAGGGGACCCGCAACACTTACAGACAAAACTGAAAAGTACACCCTAAACAGAGGGGAATGTTCTATCGTAGTTATGGTAAAAAGTAAGGCCAGTAAGCCAGGGCGCCAAGCGTGGGGTCCTTCCTCACCTGGGCACCTCTTGCTCTTGTGATCACTGTTCTTTGTTTTCTTTTCTTCCTTCCTTCCTCTTCCCTCCTCTCCCTTCCCCTGCCCTCCTCACCCCTCCTCTCCTCTCCCCTCCTCTCCTCTCCTCTCCCTCTCTCCTCTCCTCTCTTCCCTCCTCTCCTCTCCCCTCCTCTCCTCTCCCCTCCTCTCCTCTTCTCTCCCTCTCTCCTCTCCTCTCTTCTCTCCCCTCCTCTCCCCTCCCCTCCTCTCCTTTCCCTCTCTCCTCCCCTTTCCTCTCCTTTCCCTCTCTCCTCCCCTTTCCTTTCCTCTTCCCTCCCTTCCCCTCCCCTCTCCTCTTTTTGTTTCTTTTCTTATGAAAAGTCTCCCACTGAACCTGGAGCTTGCCTACTGGCTGGCTGGYTGACCCATGAGCTCTTGGATGTGCCGTCCCCTCCTCTGTGCTAGGATTAAGTTGGCTCCTCCTACTGTTTGGGCGTTTTCACTTGGGTGCTGGTGATCTGACCTCAGGCCCTCATGCTTACGTGACAAGCACTGCTTCCAGACTGCATCATCTCTCCAGCCCCAGGCTTTCATTTCTTTAAAAAGAAATATTTCAAAAGAATCTAGATATCTTTTTAAAATGCGAAATACGGAACAAGTAAATGACCAGGGATTAACATGAAAATTTATATCCTTTTCGCCAAGACAGTGCCGAAAGCAAAGGAAACTCCTGCCCCTCCCAAAGTTGAAGCCAAAGCAAAGGCCTTGAAAGCTAAGAAGGCAGTGTTAAAAGGCGTCCACAAGCCAGGCAGAGGTGGCACATGCCTTTAAGGCAGAGGCAGGTGGATTTCTGAGTTTAAGGCCAGCCTGGTCTACAGAGTGAGTTCCAGGACAGCTAGGGCTATACAGAGACACCCTGTCTCGAAAAAACCAGAAACAAACAAACAAACAAAAAGGCATCCACAGCCACAAAAAGAAGAAGATCCGAACGTCACCCSCCTTCTGGTGGCCCAAGACCCTGTGGCTCCAGAGGCAGCACAAATACCCTCGAGAGAGTGCGCCCAGGAGAAACAAGCTTGACCACTATGCTATCATCACATTCCCCCTGACCACCGAGTCAGCCATGAAGAAGACAGAGGACAACAACACGCTTGTGTTCATTGTGGATGTCAAGGCCAACAAGCACCAGATCAAACAGGCCGTGAAGAAGCTATGACACTGATGTGGCCAAAGTCAACACCCTGATAAGGCCTGATGGAGAGAAGAAGGCGCACGTTCACTTGGCTCCTGATTATGACGCTCTAGATGTTGCCAACAAGACTGGGATCATCTAAACTGAGTCCAGATGGCTAACTCTAAATATACATTTTTTTCACCATTAAAAAAAACATGAAAATTTATTCTCCTGGTATTAGTTTATATGTCCTTAAAATGCATTTAAATTACTAGTTATAAAGTCTCAATCTTATCAGTTGTTTCTCACYCTCCAACATACATTCCTGTTAATTATTACATCTTTCACATTGTATCTGCACAGATGAGACAACTAGAGATTTTGAACTACCTAAAAACACTGCCAGTTCCCAATAAATCTATAAGAAAACATTTCTTCGGRAACTGGTGTAACATTTGAAAAATTATCACTATACATCATATTAGTAAAAAAAGATGAACACATGATTATCCCTATAGTTCAGTGGTTCTCAACCTTCTTAATGCTGAGGCCTTTTAATACACTTCCTTATATTGTGGTGTCCCCCAACTATAACTGTAATTTYGCTACTGTTATGAATTATAATATAAATATCTGATATGCAGGATATCTGATATGTGACTCCTATGAAAGGGTCACTTGACCCTCAAAGGGGTTGTGACCCACAGGTTGAGAACCAGTGCTATAGTTGAAGGTGAGTCATTTGGAAATTTTATACCCAGCCTCATAACAACTCTAAGAAAAGTAAAAACCAAAGAAAATATCCTCAACTTAAACTGATCATGTAATTAAAACTCACAGCTAACACATTTATTTGCTGAAATTCTGAATGCTTTCCCTTAAGACTAGGAACAGCAATTCAGTTCAATATTAATCTTATTACACTAATGATGTTAGCCAGTGCAATAGAGCAGGTTTAAAAAAAGGTGTAAGGACTGGAAAGGAAGACATTGAACTGTCTTTGTGTGTGTAAAAATGATCATGTTGTCAGAAAAATCACAAGAAACCTGCCAACTTTTATTAGAGCCACAGGGAATTCATTAAATACAGAGAGGTTGAATAACTTGGCCAAAGTCACATTGACAATTAGTAATTGGGAAAGTCTGAGTTCAAGTCAGGAAATCTCTGAAGAAGTCTGGCCTGGAGACTTCCTCTTACCCAACACTATACAGTAACTCAAAGACTGAGATGCTATTATTCACTATAGATGAAATCTTTTCACCAAGCACAAAACACACAAAACCAGAAGTCACAGTGTTAAGTGAAATAATCCAGGAAGACAAATGCTACATGTTCTCACCCATATGAAAAGCTAAAAAACCTTAATGTCAAGTAAGAAGGTAGAGATCATTGGAGGCTAGGAGGGGTTGGAGTAAGAGATGTAGAATTGGAATAATACTTCTAAAATTAGGAGGCCTTAAGTTCTAGTGGTTCTGTACACAGTTGTGTGACTAGGGTTTGCAACAACCTATGATTATTTTATGAAGAATTAGAAAAGAGGAGTTTGAAGGCTCTGTTTTAACTTACTTTTCTACTTCTGAGACAAAACACCATGACCAAGGCAACTTATAAAAGAAAGCATTTAATTGCACTTACAATGCAAGTAAAGGGTGAGAGCCCATGATAGTGGGCCAAAAGCTTGGAAGCAGGGGTAGCTGAGAGCTCACATCTTGATCCCTTAAGTAGAAGGTATAGAGAGAAGGCGCTCTGGGGATGGTGTGCGTCTTTTGAAAGTGCAAAGCTGCTCCCACAAGAGACACACCTTATCCAAGAAGGCCACACCTCCTAACCCTTCCCAAACAGTTCCATCAACTTGGGACCAAGAATTTAAATGTATGAGCCTATGAGGACCATTAAAACCACTACAGGCCCCAAACACAAGAAATAAGATGAAAATGCTAATTATGGTCTGATCATTATGCACTATATAAATGTATTGAATTATATGGTGTCCCACAAATATGTACAATTTTTTTTATTAGAAAGAGAGTGAAGCTCTGCCTTAAAATAAAGAGTAAAAAGAAGGGTAGGGAGTGTAGCTCAGTGGTGTAGTGCTTGCCTTGTGTGTGTGAGGCTCTAGGTTGAAGCCTCAGGAACTGAACTGAGTTATGTGAGGAAAAAAAAAAAGACCTAAATGCTAAATGCAAATACTAAACCTCATGTCTCCTCTCCAGCATCTATGAGCTTCACCCAAATTTTGTTGGGGATAAATAAGAAAAACAAGACATGAATCCCGACTCCTTGTTCTGTATTTGAGAAGCCTGACTMCTCAACTGACTGGCTTATAATGGAAATTATAGCTGTGAATACCACACAGGCCTGCACAGGCCACACTAAAAATGCCCTTGCAAACACAGTGCCAGGCACATGTACCCTGCCTCACTCTTGCCCCAATACATGGTAAACTTTTGAGTTTGGCATGACATGTCTCTAATTACAGAAGACAAAGTCAGAGTGTTGAAGGTACATTAGGGCACCACCCTCAGGCCTGAAGGAGGGCAGAATTTGGAAGCCTGGTGTAAGGTTTGAAAGTAAGCAGCTAAATGTCCAATTATGCACAAACCAAGGTAAAGGCTACTTTGTCTTCTTAGGGTCTATCATCGAGGGCTTTAGACAGAGTAACTCCATTCAAGGTTCATAAGAGAAACCAGGAGGTAACAAACACTGCTAAACTAACAAGCACTTATCGAAACTGCCGTGTAATGCTCATGTCCTGACATGAAGCTCTCCATCAACCAAGACACCAAGAAGAGGCTGAGACAAGCTACAGCCTGAAGTGCTCTAACTCAAGAGCAAACTCAGGGTAGCCACGAAGCACAGGCTAAAGCACCAAAGCATCCTTCTCTCAAATATCCCAAGTTCTCCCAACTCTGAGACCTTACAAGCACCTACAAGACACCTTTGTGGAAAATTCTATCATGAGACTTGTTCTCAAGAACAAAGGTATTTAAATATCATGTAAAGTTACACTCGGCATCTCTATATAAGGTATACACAAAACACGCTTTATGTTAGAGGTAGGTCCTATCTCCAAAATATCTCATTATTTAGAAGCAAATATTCCAAAACTTAGAAAGCCATACTCTGAAATGTTTCTCATATGAGCTTTTCAGGGAACCTTGTGGGGGTTGTGAATCCAGCTGGAAATCACCAATGCCTGCTCATATTTGGGGGTTCAGTCCCTGCTAGGACTAAGCTGTGTTTCCCAGGCTATTAGAGAGTTAGGCTTTGAGGCTTTGTTCTATTGCTATTGAAGAAATCACAAATGCTTAACATAACTGTGACTCTTGGGTCTTTTCACATACCCTATGAAGAAATTCCACTGATCCTATGAAGAAATTCCACTGAAGAGTCACAGGGAAGTGAATGTCCTTCACAGCTTGGCCTACAACCCCAGTAGCAAACTCTGACCCTCTATCATAAGATCCACTCCAGAAACAAGTCTATCTTGTGGAAGTTTAGAGGTGGTTTTCCTGCCAATTGAAAAGGGATCTAGATAGTATTAGTCATGCAAAAACAGGTAAAAGCAATAGATAAACAAGATATTCTTGACTTGAAAGAGAACTCAGAGACCTCTTGTTAAGGGTTTGTGTCAATTGAGAAGGAGCCAATCAATAGACCTGCAGTGTTTGTGGRTGTCACAGATGGGATCCTGAGAATGGTAGCGTAGGGAATGATCACRCCCAAGAGTGGACTTAAGCCCACCTCTTCTTATACAGCAGGAGAGAGCATGGCCCTGTCACCCCTGTGCAAGGATCCATGGTGACTGAAAATTCCACGTGTGATCATGTAGGCTCTGTCATGCAGGCCTCTGCTCAAAAGGTTTAGTCAGTGCTGGGATATTTTCCAAACTTGTCACCACTTTGAAGGTATACAGATGACTTCAGTATGCTTTTATGCTTTGATTTGACCTAAAAAAAATTCATTGATTTTCAGGTATTCCCATGTGATTAGTAGCCTCAAGTCTAGAAAAAAATATAATAGCTTGAAAGGTGCAGAGCRAATATTGGGCTGTCTGGTTAGAATGTAATAACTTGGGCAGATAATTAGATTTTATGTTGTTTCTCCCCCAGAAGCTCATAATAGCAGAAAAACTTGTGTTCTTTTAACTTTTAGTGGAAAATAAATGCACAGAGGAACTGATTTTTTAAAGATATTTTTTAAAATCCCATGGTAGCAATTGCAAATGTGAATGTTGTCTTTGAAAGAGTTATCAGCACAATCAGACTTGGCTAACAGTACGACTTCAAACTCAAAGATTCCAACATGTGGCATGGTGCTGAGTTAAAAGGGGTTGTCAATATCTGTGACTATGTCTGCCTAAGTCTATATCTTTGTCTATGTCTATGCTTTTGTCTATCTCTATATCTTTGTCTATGTCTATCTATGTCTGTCTACGTCTTTGTTCATGTTTACGTGTTGGTCTATGTCTTTGTCTGTATCTGTGTCTGTGTGTCTGTGTCTGTGTGTCTGTGCCTTTGTCTTTGTCTTTGTCTATGTCCAAGCCTATGCTTTTGTCTGTCTGTCTATGTTTCTCTATGTCTATATCTTTGTCTTTTTCTATGTCTGTCTATGTCTATATCTTTGTCTTTTTCTATGTTTCTCTATGTCTATATCTTTGTCTTTTTCTATGTCTGTCTATGTCTATATCTTTGTCTTTGTCTATGCCTTTGCCTATGTCTATATCTCTCTATATAATCATAAACTGTTCTCATTGTTTTATCATTGTTTTGATCCACTGTATGCAAATCATGAGTTTCAAATTATTTTCCCAATGAAAGGAAGAATCATTCGTTCAGCTCTGCCTTATCAGGCAGGTCTCCTGCAGACCCAGAGTACATGACTGTGAGGGTGACAGTCCCAGGTTGTATTTGTGCTCTGTTGACAGATGAATTATCTGACTACC
>BDUI01002519.1:23213-34431 GCA_002335545.1 Apodemus speciosus | reverse complement strand
CTGCTCGATCCCTTGTCCTTGCATTTCTTGTAGATAGGCTAAATTTTGGGTTGAAGGCTGGTGGGTGGATTGTTCGTCCCTATCACTACATCTGCCTGGCTACAGTAGATGGCCTTTTCAGGTTCCATATCCCCAATGCTTTGAGTCACAGCTAAGGTCACCCCCATTGATTCTTGGGCACCTCCCCTATCCCAGGTCTCTGGCACACCCTTGAGATTGCCGCCCCCCCCACACTTCTCCACCCACCCATTGCAGATTTCCATTCATTCTCATGTGTGCCAAGGTTCTTAGCAATAAATCTCTACAGAACTTCCAAACTACCCATGGATGACTTGCTTCATACTCTCAAGGGTCCAATACTAGCTTTTAATTGTCTGTACCACACAGACTGTGCTTATCCTTCTCCATTCCTAAAAATTTAAAAAGTTAAAAAGTAAAAAAAAAAAAGTGCCTTGGAGAAAGGATTAAGCACTAAAGTAACGAGCAGTTTTCTTTGATAGACAAAGGTTCAAATCCACTGAACTCCGGACTCCTCAGCACACTACATCCTTGAGTCTGTTTACCAACTGACATTTATTTTATTTCTTTTACAGATACATGTGAATGTGTCTTCCATGATCTCCAGGGAGACTTGGCCAGTCATTTTGAATCTTTGCATGACCTTTTTCCTGCTTGTGGTATACAGCCAACTMGGTTTCTACAAGATGGATGGCATGTCTGTCGCCCTTAATATAGAATCAAGGGATTTCAAAGAGCACAAAACTTTCACAAATGTACTTAGAAAAATAGTTTGGCGGCACAGACTCATGGAGTTGGGAGGGGAATCTCTGAGTAGAGCCCTTTGTGTACATGTTCACATTTAATCATAAGTGATGGCCGCCTTCAGTGAAAGTCTGCTCTCACACTGCTCAGCTCCTGCTGGCATCTTTTAATGTGTCTGCAACCTCTGGTAAACCGGCAGCTAGTGGAGGACCACACTTGGTCTCCCTCATCTTTGTGTCCCAGACTTCAGTACAATTTTATTTCCTGGAGCTAAATTTTCTCACAAGGATAATAAAGATGCAGAGCTGGAGAGTCTCCAGGCAAAAGCACGGGGCTGCAGAGGTTGTGTCTCATTTGTAGGTCTGGCATGGGGGAAGGCACAAGTTATCTTTTTGGCACTTTGAGGATGTGTATAAATAAGTGGAAGTTGTGGTTGCTGGTATTTGAAACTACGTTTTTTTTTTCTTTGCTGCTGCAGTAACCTATAGAACATTGATTGAAATACAGTAGGCATCTGATAAATATTTATTGTTTGCAAGAATGCACTCATTATTGAGTACCTTTGGGTTTTGTTTATACAAGTTCTCATTTGAATCTTGGCATTCCTCCACACAGAGCATGAGACAGGGACTAAACAAGGCTCMGAAAACTGCCCATTTCTCCAGTTCATAACTCACAGAAGTGGGATCTGATTCAGTTTGGATTAAGGTGGACACTTGTCCCGAGTCCAGCAGTCTACTTCCCTGGCAATGCCAACACACACACTCAAGGGCATTSAGGTCTGGTATATTTTTGTAGGGGAGAGGTGGTGYTGAGGGGAAAGAACTATGAAAGAATAACAATCCTCATTGTATAAAGGTCCCCAATGTAGCATGAACACTTCTATCTCTTAAAAAGAGGTGAACACTCACAAAGGCAATAAAGATTTAATCCAGCTGAACACTGTAATGCCTTCCCAATGTTATTATTCTGCAAGGAGCAACTCAGATTCTCTTGGAAAATAAGGTACATATATTTTTCTGAAAAAAAGGAGTAAGCAGGTAGTCGCTGATGTGTCTTATTAGCAAGCTTGTGGCATTGATACTCCCTGTACACCTTTGTCATCTTGCCCCAGTTATCAGCATGTTTGATCAGAACCAGAGCACTGGGGATAGCCTTTTGTTTCTTTTCCATTTTATAATGCTGTTGTTATCACATAGTTTATAGTTCCCCTCATATCCACCACATAGCCTGACATAACTCAGCTGCTGCATCGCTTTCATTAATCTAAGGCCTTTTGAATTGTGCTTTGAGCCATCTACTGATTTGTCCACAGTGGAATATTTTTTTTTTAAAAAGGCAATTAATTAGAAAAGCTTTACCTGGTTTAAAAGCTGCCAAACCGAACCTTTGATGTCACAGATGTATCTTACACATATTGTATATCATTGTCCTGGGCCCTGACTTACTGTGTGTGGACATATTTGTGTGAGTGTGTATTTCTCTCTGTCTCTGTCTCTGTCTCTGTCTCTCACCCTCTCCCTCTCCCCACCCTGAGTGTGTGTGTGTGTGTGTGTGTAGGCTACAGGTCTTTGCTATCTTCTTTGGTTGCTCTCCATCTTGTTGTAAAAAATTATTTAGTTTAAGTTATGTATGTGGGTGTCTTGCCTGCATGTTTGTCTGTGCACTATGGTGCATGTAGTGCCTATGGAGGCCAGAAAATCCTGGATTCCTTGGATCTGGGGTTAGAGATCATTGTTAGCCACCATATGGATGGTGGGAAACAAACTCAGGTTCTCTGGCAAAGCAGTCAGGGCTCTGTAATTTTAATTTTTTTCAAAACCTATTTTTAGTGATGGGTCTTAAACACTTTAACCTTCCTTTTAGCCCACCACCCACCAGAGGTAGCAGAAAATAAAGAATATGGGGGAAGTGAGCCTGTTTAGAAAGGCTCTTTGGAGCAACTCCTGTCTGTATTGTCTGGAAATCAGCAGTTCACAGGTTAGCAGCGGCAGCTCAGTCCACTCRCAAACACTTCACAGATACACCAGAAGTCCAGCTCGGTAGAGTCAGGTTAGCAACAGTGGTGACATGACCTAGCAGAGACAGCCAGGCCTCAGCCTCAGCTCAAGTCAGCAGGAGGGACCAGGAGGAACACCAGGAGAAGTTCTCAGCTGTGCCTCTTTCAGAGAAGGGAGGATCAGTGGAGACCAACAAGCCTTGCACAGCTAGCTCTGTAAGCCAGCCTGGCCCAGCCTCTCTCACTGTCCGTTGAGTCCTGTTTATACTCTCCAATCATCACATGTGGGGCCGGGAAGTGGTGGCGCATGCCTGTAATCCCAGCACTTGGGAGGCAGAGGCAGGCGAATTTCTGAGTTCAAGGCCAGCCTGGTCTACAGAGTGAGTTCTAGGACAACCAGGGCTACACAGAGAAACCCTGTCTCGAAAAAAAAAAAAAAACCAAATAAAACAAACATCACATGTCCTCCATGAGTCTTTCTTCATGTGTCTGTGTCTGTCTCAGCTGACCTCACTCTGTCAACCAGTCCAAGTGCATGGAAGTGGCAAGAAGCGCACCACCAGAGGTGTTTTGGTGTGTTTCTCTCTATGGAGATCCCACAAATGGAGCTCAACTACTCAGTGTAAGGTGAACCAACGCATGCATGTTGTTAGCAAAGAGTCCTTCATCACGTGTCCTTTAACATGCTTGCTTTAGCAGGACATCCTTTCACCTGTGTCTGCTTCAGCTAAACATACCTTACAAGTCTGCTTTAGTCTTTCACCCGTTTCCACTTCAGCTAAACRTTCCTTCACCAGTTTGCCCCAACAAAATGCCATCCAACCAACTTTCCAAAGAACCTTCAGTGCACTTAGTGGCTGAGCCATCTCTTATACCCCTTCCACTGTATGTTTTGAAGACAAAGTCACTCTCTAAATCTGTTGTCCTCTGCCTTCTGAGCTCTGGGTTAGAGGTGCATGACAGGACACTCAGCTTTTCATCCGACCTCAGATCTTACGCTTGGACAGCTTCCCAACCCTTGTGTGCCATCTCTTAATGATACCAAAGCCTCTAGCTTCTCTCACTCAATGCTTCTACTTATTAATACTCCATATTGTTCTTCAGAATGCTTCTTTGATCATACACTGAGGTTTTGTTCCCTGCTGTAGGTTATGTAAACCTTTAAATAGATGCTTCTGGTATTTTATCTATACCACCTGCTTGGGAATCTCTATTTTTAGGCTTGCCAAGCTGATCTTTCTCTTCATTGTCAATAGCCAACCTCGATAATCTATCATAGCCCTATCTCCTTGAAAGTGACAGTTTTATGAGACTCCTCAACACAACTCTCTAGGTAGCAACTACCCAAGGATCTGAGAGAGACACTGAAATGCATCAACAGCCTCAGTCACCCAGAGGTCCAATATTAAGTATTTGAAGCTTTTCATTTCAAGCCAAGTTCTCAGATGTTGTCATTGTCAGTGAGACATCGCATATAGTTGGTAGTCTTTTCTCCCTTTTATATAGCAACTTTTTCATTTTCTATATCTCTATTTCCTTAGGTGTTTCTGTGAGTTTGCCCATAGGATAAACTTTAGGCAACCTTTGTCCTTCAAAGCAGATTGGTTGCTAAGGTGTCTATCTAAGGACTACTATAAACATTTTTGGATTCTCTAGAACTCATGATAAAATCAATTCTTAGGCAGTAAAAACGCAGCACTCCTCTCTTTCCTAGTTGTTATAAATGTTGTCTTGATGCAAAGGGCTGAAATTAGAAGATGCAGAAGAAGAGAGAAGTTTAAGACTGATTCCATTACGAATAATAATATTGACTGAGTTTCTATTTATTTCTGGTGTATCATGGGAGAGGGCTCACAATTTCCTTTTGTAGTTGAGTTCTAGTAATGAAAAAAAATAGAATTAATCTAATTTCACCAGAACAAAAGCAGACCAAAGCTGACTGATTAAATCACCCCAGTTCAGTACACTAGTCTTATAGATCTTTCTTGCCAGATTTGACCATTGTTATCTCTGCCTGTGACATGATTATCAAGTAATAAGCATTACTTTCCAGATTTATTGGGATTACCATTCCTTGTCATTCTTCAGGGGTTAAGGTGGTGTAGCTACTGAATGTTGGTCTTAGTGACAGGAATTTCTCTATAATTCTCTTGTGCCTTATTCAGGAGCCTAAAAGACCAACCATGAGCTGACTCCAATGCAATCACCTTAGGGTCTCTTTATTACAAACTAGAGTTTGAGCTTACTCAGTGCTGGTCCACGGGACGGTTTGGTGAAGCAGCCTCAAACTCTTGTCGGGACAAGTTTTTATGGAAAATGGAAGCAAGTGAGGGGGGTTGTGTGTCCATTCTGGCAAACAACTAATTGAGTGACTATTGTAAGCCAATAGGTGGAGGCTCTGAAGCAAGACCATATTCAATCACAAATGCTCTGAAAGTACATCTGAAACAATCAGACTAATCTTTGATTAACTGTTGCTAGGAAGTAGTAACTAGGGAGAAACTCTGGCCAAGGACAAGCCATGGCGTCCTTCCTGGTAGGCGGGTGCAGCTTGGGTTCTGCTGCAGACCAAGTACTCAGGCCTTTCCCGCTCCCCTTTCTTTTTCTTTTAAGATGGAGGCTGGTTCCATGATGGAATAGGTTTGGCCTCTCGAGTCCATTGCAGTCTTCTTCCTTTCCTATCTCTTCTGTCCTATAGGGAACAAAATAGAGATAAAGACTATGGATATTTTGTATTGGTTTGCTTTTTGCTTTGATATTTGCTATGGTGTGTGTGTGTGTGTGTGTGTGTGTATGTGTGTATTTTGTTTAATATTTTACATTATTGACTGATAAATAAACCCTACCAAGACCTTTAAATACAGAGAACAGTATCACATAATGTGCTTTCAAGGAATTTTCAACATGTGTACTTGTTGGAGTGAGATAAGCACGAGACAGCTAACAAGACAGTTAAGTGGCAGGGTGAGAGAGCAAGAGAATGAATGCATTGAAAAATAGTAATTTTGCAAACACATTGTTTGGAGAGCATGTGCTGTGACTCAGGAGATAGAAAGATTATCATGGGGAGGGAAAGCATTGGCTTGAATGTATGTACTTCTTCAGTCA
This sequence comes from Apodemus speciosus, assembly GCA_002335545.1. NCBI lineage: Eukaryota > Metazoa > Chordata > Mammalia > Rodentia > Muridae > Apodemus > Apodemus speciosus. The sequence goes on along the minus strand of BDUI01002519.1, from coordinate 28,562 downwards.
TCTGTACCAAAGCACAAGCCATAGGCGATCAAGCTTGTAGAAATAAAGTACAGTCCTTAACCAGCATTCAGTCTGAACCACTGACTTCTCAATAAACTGATGCCTTAAGAGCTCAAGGTGTGAAAGGTTGGTAGAGAAAGCACTTTTGGGAAATGGAGAAGAGAACTAATGTTGACTGCAAAGTTCAGATGCTCATTCAGTTTTCTGACTGAGCTCTGGCCCCACAAAAGGAAAGGTCTTTCCCTTTGCTTACTTCATAAGCAGTTCCAGTGAATGAGAAGAATCTCTAATTTATGCCACATCTGCCATAAGGCAGAGTAGAGAAATAGCCTGAGTAGAATGAGCTTGGTGGTGCCGGGAGAGGAAGGAAGTCTTCTCTTTGGAGCTCATAGGGATGCTTCTTCAGTTGTGTCCCTGAGCTAACCAGGATAGTATGAGGACTTGAGTAAGAACTAGAATCTCTTGAGATAGTTCTGTGACAGTTCAAATTCAATAAAAGGTGTTTGTGGGCATTGCATATTGCTTGAAGCTGGTATAAAATTGGCATCAGCCCCTTTGATGGCAAGGAAGGTCTGTTGTGTTAGTGTCTTAAGGTACTGTCATCAGGCTTCCTTTGTTTGCTTTTTTTGTGCAATTTAGGTTAATTTTTTCTATCAGCAGATCAACTACTAAGGAAAATTGTGAGCAGTCCCTATGATATATTGTAAATATATAGAAACTTAGTCAATATTATTATTTCTAAATAATATTCTATGTGGTCATTTGGAGAAAGAATGACCTCTTGTTTGCTTAAATCACTTTTTTTCCAGGATCAAATAAAATAGTTGAGTTCATAAAGTAATAATAATCCTTACTTGGCTAGCATTTATTAAACATTAAACAAAACATTCTGGTAATTTACATGAAATTATCTTGGTCCATCTTTAAAGTCATCTCTTGAAGTAGGTACAGTCATTAACATCTTAGAGACAAGAAGCTAAGACTTGAGCAAAATTAAGCAATTCTCTCACTGTGGTAAGAAACAGAGACATGATTCAAACCCAAGTGGTCTGACTTGTAAGTTTTCACTGCCACTGCAATAGTAGTTTCAGCTAAGTAGTTTTTCATCTCTTGCAGCAATAGCAGACAGCAACAACAAGAATAAAAATGATAGCAATCCACACATACTTTGCAATAATAACTTTAAATATTAATGCTCTCATCTCTTCAATACAAAGACACAGGTTAGCTGAATGGATTAAGCAACAAAATCCATCTTCCTATTATCTATGAGAAACTCATTTTACCTTCAATGACAGGAATCATCTAAAAGTGAAAGAAAGTACGGGAAAAAGTATTCAAAGCAAACAGAATCAGGATGTGAATAGGCATCAGTATTCAATATCTGAGAAAACAGACTTTAATAAAAATAACAGACATCATCCTAATAAAGGGAACAATTAACCAGGAAGATTTTGCTGTCCTAAACGTGTTCACCAGACTCTGGTGCACCTGATTTCATAGAGAATGTACTATAGGAATTAAAGGTACAAATTAACTTTAACTCAGAAATAATGGGCAATTTCAACCCCCTGAGTTCTCCAACAGAGGGATTACCTGAACAAAAACAAACAGAGAAGCAGCAGAATTGAAAGACCATGCATCAAATGGACCCTTCCRACAATAAATGTCATGGGTTCTGAAACGTTTCCAGTTTAGTMCTGAAAGCAATCACCTTCAGAGGCATGCGTTTTGGAGGAAGGTTTCATTTCACTTAAAAAAACATTGTACTCTCATTTTTAGGTATAATTTTGTGTATTATAAGAGACAATATTGCTTTTGATATTCACTTATATCTTAGGTGTGTTTCCTAAGGTCAAAACACCCTTTGCAATAGGATTTCCATTTGATATTTATAYTTTCTGTTAAGTAGGAAGAAGCCAGGGTAATTGTTACCATTTGCATTTGAAAATTAAAACATTTAGTTAGGCTCACTTGCTTACTAAATATTGCGTCATGACTGAAATTTGATTTTCCCAGTATAATATTGTATACTGACATTGTACCAGCACGGTAATCTATATGTATTCCTTGATCATGCCTAGATTAAGCAGAGGTAAGAACTTGAAGATAGTTTCTTAGTGAAGATCAGAGTGGTCTCTCATGCTTCCCAAGAGCATTTGAAAACTCCTGTGTACACACTGTGGGGCAGAGTGCTTTGGAAGTTGATTCATACTGGCCAGATGGATGGGTGTTTCGTGAGAGGTATATCTCCTGAGGAAGAGCAAAAGAAAAAGCCAGTATTGATGCACGGAGCCCTTGYTGATTCTCCCCAACAGAAGCCCTTTTATTCAATAGTGTYCTTGCAGGGAAGCACAGGCTGTGGCAGCATGGCAGGGTCTGATGTATTCTGGCCACCTCTTCTCAATCACAAGGAGAAACAGGTTACCGAATTCCAGAACAGCTGATTTCTCCACAGCAGTTCAGATGGATGGATTTGCTGACTCCAAAGCTCATCGTTTTTATGTTATGATATACTTTGTGCTTTCCTCCCACCAGGAGGGGCTGGAGGCAAACCGTGCCTTCCCACAAGGCTTTCATTCTGTGGCCTTGGAGATGGACACTTGTTCTCCCTGGACTCTTTCCGAATGCTCCAGGGTTGGCCGATGTTCTTTCTGGATGTACCTTCACCTGGCAAGTGTCCCTTCATCCATCAAAGAATGCAGGGCGCACGGAACACCCTGAGGATCTACTCTGAGTCTCTGGGAAGTATTTGCCAGGGTTCACACCGTAGCTTGGCGGAACAGATTAGTGGGGTGAGCCAACCCTAGAGCTCACAGTACCCGAAGGGGTGGTGATGAATGTGTCCGTTATCCTGAGGTCATCTCCACCTCCAGCCCTACCCCATGTGTCCTGGAAGCCTCAGAGTCATAGGGTCTGATTTATTCTTGGCCGTAACCGGGAGGTCCTTGTGTAGATGCAGCTGGTGAATATAATTTGGCCCTGAGCTCTGACAGCTTTGATCTCTACCATTATTCTTCTCCTCCCAGGACCCGTGAGGCAACTCTCTGTTGACTATATTTAGGCCAGAGGCAGGGACCAGGTGGCATTTCCCTTCCAGGGTTGGAAAACCTTGACTTATCTTTGACAAAGTGTTGTTTGCCAAAGTCTCAGACATTGAAATTATTGCCAGTTTTCTCTCACTGGCCTGGCCTGGAAGGGAAGACCAGCCTCTCTCATTCAAAGCTTTGTACGATGCTGGCTGACGATCGTGGTCACATCTTTCCTTAAATACAGTTGTTAGTGACATCTTATTAAATAGTGATGGCTAGTTATGTCCCTTATTTTGATATAATACTTTATACTTTCCAAAGTGCTGTCATGCTATGGTATTTGAGTCTCACATGTTTTATTTAAATATATAGACTTGTTAAATATTCTATTCTCGCCCCCAAAGCCAATAACACTCTACATGCATAGCATATTAATGCATTAAATTTTTTTAAAGATTTTTTTTTATCACTTTCTTTTTGCCTTTCCAATTTTCTTCTCATCTACTCAACCTTTGTGTTGGCTGTCTCCTTATGAATTATGGATTATCAAGTACCCAAATGATTTAAGTATCTTAATGATTTAAATTCATGTGAAATAAGGCAAAAATAAATGTCGAGTCTAAATGCTCACAAACCAGTTGAAAAAACTATGTGCAGTTATAACGTGAGCTTCTCTTGGGCAAGAGTGGCTGTGCTGTACTTGACAGAGAAGAAAAGACCACGACTGTTAAAAATACAGCTGAATGTTTTAAAGACACAGGGAAATAAAAGACGCATCACTATGCCGGAAGTGCAGCTGCTGCTTGTAGAAAGGGCATGACATCTGAAAGTATTTCTGGTACTATTAAAATGGTTGCTCAGTTCTTGGTATTAAAAAAAGACAAGCAAACAATTCACCTTTGAAGTGTGTGGTGGTAGAGGTTTGTTCTCATTGCACCCTCAGGGACAGAAGCTTCCAGAACCATATAAAAAACTATAGGTCAGGAATCTGTTGGACATGTTTATCCAGAAAAAAATTATGTGAGGACAAGGAAGAGATTTCTTAGGTTTAAATAAGTTTAAAGTCTTAGCTCCAAGGCTGCAAACTCACTTGCTAGCATTCATAGTGTGCCAGTGAAGTGCCTAGACACAGGGGTCAAGGGGGGAAAATAAAGCCCAAAAGATTTAAATCTACTAAAAAGGACAGACAGCCACAGCTATTAAGGTAATGTGGTGAATATAACTAGCATAATCRGAAAATTCTTCCACTTTCCAAAAAGGCACGAACGGTATGTGGTCTGTCATTAGAGAACTCCATTTGTTCTCCTCCTGTGGTTGTATAGAGTGTAATGGACATTTCATAGGTAATGCATGAATGGGAAGATGCTACACTGCTTGAGTGTAGAATCACTTGTAATGGAATCTAAAACTCCATGCTCCAAAAGAAGTGTCTATCATTCCTTCTTCCTTGGAGACCTCTGAGGCTCTCTTGTAGATAGGGTTTTCCAGGTACTGAGTTAGGGACTGTTGTTTTGAAACTATGCCCACAGCCAGGATGCCTTCGCTTTTATTATGTAGAAATATAACGTGAGTGTATGAAAACTTAAGATTGGGTGAATTCAACTGCAGAACTTCTTACAAAGGTTTCTTCCCTTTGATTGAGCCTAGAAAATGGCTCCACCTGCATTTACTGAAGGAATTTCAACTACACAGAGACACAAATTCATTTTCTAAGAAAAAAAATCAGAAATTGGGCTATAAAGTCTTTGGAMTTTAGATTTGCTGTAGGCTTTAATGTATAAGAAAGGCACATTTTGTATAGATCTAAAAATGAGCAGATGTCATATTTATTCTTTGCTATGATGCTCCTCCTTATAATTTCTGTAAGATGTTTAAGGAACTATATTGATTAAAATATGTGTGCATTAATTGGGATGGGTATTAGAATTAAAAGAGCATTTTGCCTTAGGACTTTAGCCTTAGACTTGGATTAAACTTAATTAATGTATTAGCCAATTTTCCTGTAATAATGCTGTGTAACAAACTACCCTAAACTCTGAATTCTGACAACAAGGTTTTCTACTATAAATAAACTTACTCATGGCCTGTAGGTTGGCTAGCGCAATTCTACTTCAAGCTGCTAGTTAGCTAGTAGGCTCGGCTTCAGGTAGGGTTTGGGTCTGCTCTATGCATTTCCGTATTGTTCCAGAGTGAAGCACCTGCCATAATTCTCACTATCTACGTCAGGTCCTTAAGGGAGAGCAACCAGAGCTGCTGCTTCTGAGAGCTCTGAGAAGCTAGATGCTCTCGTCTCACTCACACTCCACTGGCCAAACCC
>BDUI01002518.1:96770-109270 GCA_002335545.1 Apodemus speciosus | reverse complement strand
GCCAAGGACCTGGCCTCACCAGCCACACCAAGGGTGTTCTCTGATCCAGTCAGGGAGAGGATCTGCTTATAGACTAATCTGTGTGCTCGTCCAGATCATCAATAAATCACTGCTGTTACCCAGGGCTGGGGAGAAATTAGACTGCTGTCGGACTCTCCGTTTCTGGTGAGCTATCGAGGAGGCGACTTAAAATTATACAATGAATGTCACCCTAGGTGAGAGGCCTCACCCTTCCAGAAAGGGGACGGTTGTTTTATTCTCTTCTTGCTTTTATTTGAGAAACTTTCTTTGCTTACACAGAGATGGATGCGGAGGCCACCGTCGCTGTATCTCTGGGAGCACACATTTCCCTTACAAAGCTGAAGGGGACCAAGCAGCTGTGACATTCTCCAGACATGTGGCCCTTGTCGCCTGAACCTTTACATGGTGTGTCCCCAGGGCCTCCAGATAATCCAGCCAGGGGCTGGGTGGTGCAGAATGGGTGAGGGCTCAGAACTGGGGAGGGTAGATTCTAGGGACAAACAGTTGGAGGCAGGCAAACCTTACAGCTGACCAGGGCGGCCGAGAGGGCAGAGCCTCTGAAGACCCTTGCTCCCCCCTGGAGACAAACAGAGCAGGCCAGGAAGCCAGACCCCGGGTCTCCAGATTCAACACAAATAGTGGGATTTCATGGAATTGGAATTTCAAGTGCAATTGCTGCTCCCTCTGCCTCACAAATGGATGAGTGGGGTTGACCTGGCCGGGAGACAAATCGTCCTTTATGGCTGGATCATGGACACAAGCGGGGGGGGGGGGGGGGAGGGGTGGCCACCATCTCTGCCCAGTCTCTGCCAGGCCCAGATGGCAGAGTCCACATCCAGCCCTCGCCGATTCTGCACCACACAGCCTCTGGCTGGACTATCTGGAGGCCACAGGGACAAGCCATGCCAAGTTTCAGATGACAGGGGCCGCCTGAGGTATGTCTGGAAAGAGAGGATGTCATAGCAACTTGGTCCCCTTTGGCTTTGTAAGGGAAATGTGCTCCCAGAGATACATGGACACATGACCAGCCTGGGGTCACAGCGCAGCCTGTCTGCTGTGCTCTCAAGGGGGCACAGGTGTCCACGGCTGGGGGCATACTGCCAAACTTGTCACTAACAGCCCAGCTAAAAATCTATCAGCAATGGATCCTTACTGTACTGCCGTTGAGCGCCGAGACACTCCCTGACCTGAAGGGGGCTGGGGACATAGCAGTCCATCTGGCATGGGGCCAATCAGACATCTCAGAATCCATTTTCCACAAGACCCCGCTGACTCATGGGAGCTCCATCCAATGAGTGGCTGGCTTCTTCCAGCAACTCTGCAGACCTGGGACAGAAAATCTCTAGGGCGAGGACTCCCTGCCCTTGCTGCGTAGGTAGGTTACTTCTGGGTTTATCCATGTGTTGTGCAAGAATGCGTATCTGGGGCTTTTTTTTTTCAGTAATGTGTGTGTAATTTTGTGGAAGTATCTGGTCCTACTCTTCATTCTTTTCTGTCCCAACTGTATCCAGCAGCAGAGTGCATGTTCTAAGATACCCTCATCTTGATAGGGGACAGGTGGGACCTATGGGGACACTTGCATACTCTATATTTTAAAGACACATCTGTGCTCCATATTATATAAAGAGGAATCAGCACGTGCATATCGTCACTAGCTTAGCACGTGCACACAGTAGTCGGGGTTATATTCCRGATGTTAATTCCATATTCTCAGATCACCAGCCCGTCTGAATAAAACACAATTTCAACATACAATTCCCTTCTCTGCTAATTGGCCTCTGCTGTCTCGGTGTGAGCTCCTCTATTCTGGTTACAGTCTTGCTCTTTGGCCCCATCCACATGGCTCTTCCATGTCACCAGGGTCTTCACACGTCGTCAGCAGAGCCCTGATGGATTCTGCAGGAGAGCGGAGAAAGGGCACACTCCAGTCCCCTTCTTGTCCCCTATTTTAATGTTCACCCAGACTTGGCACCAGAGCAGCTCAGATCCAGCAGGTCTAGGCTGGGGATTCAGACTGTTCAAGTCTGGGGACTGGATCTCTAGCAGCCCAGGTGGGCACACTGAAGCTCCCAGATCCGCTGTGGGGCGAAAGAAGTTTCTATTAGCCCTCCAGGGGGCTGCTTCTAAAAAGCCACCCAGCTTGTCGTTTTTAGCCTTGGGCATTCATAAAGGCATGCCCAGCACCCCTCCATCCCTACCACCCATTCCGAGGGGTCTCACCCAGGTCTGTCTTCCTCCTGGGCTCCTTATATGGGCATAGGCTCAAGATTGGTGCACAGATTGGAAAACAGTCTCAGACTGTTGTGACGGATGTGGTCCAAAGGAAACTGGGAAGTGGAAAGATGGCTTCCTCTTCCAAGCAGTGAGATGCAGAAGGAGGGAAAGGCCTCCATAGAGTTCAGAAGGGCTACAGGGCTTGAGCACAGGAGACACGACTTACAGGTGTTATCCTTACCAGGCCATTCTTCCTGCTCTGCAGCCTGACCACGCCTCTGCCTCCCCCCGCCCCCAGCACACACACACACACACACACACACACACACACACACACACACACACAAACTCCACCTACCCCGAACCTACAACAGTCTCTTCCCACGTTATCTTAGTTAGGGTTTTACTGTTGTGAACAGACACCATGACCAATGCAACTCTTACAAGGACAACATTTAATTGGGGCTGTTTTTTTGTTTTGTTTTGTTTTGTTTTGTTTTGTTTTTGTTTTGTTTTGTTTTGTTTTGTTTTGTTTTTGAGACAGGGTTTCTCTGTGTAGTCCTGGCTGTCCTGGAACTCACTCTGTAGACCAGGCTGACCTTGAACTCAGAAATCTGCCTGCCTCTGCCTCCCAAGTGCTGGGATTACAGGCGTGCGCCACCACGCCCGGCTAATTGGGGCTGGCTTACAGGTTCAGAGGTTCAGTCCATTATCATCATGGTGGGAAGAATGGCAGTATCCAGGCAGGCAGGTGCAAGAGTAGCTGAGAGTTCTACATCTTCACCTGAAGGCTGCTAGGAGAATACTAGCTTCCAGGGAGCTAGGATGAGGGTCTTAAAACCCTCACCCACAGTGACACACCTACTCCATTAAGGCCACACCCACTCCAAAGGCCACGCCCATTCCGACAAAGGCCACACCCACTCTGACAAGGCCACACCTCCTAATTGTGCCACTCTCTGGGCCAAGCATATTCAAACCAGCAAAGTTCTCCATTCTTCCTGCTCAGCTCCCCAGACACGGGTCACAGATCCCAGCCACTGTCTCCCACAGGGTTCTTCAAGACAGAGCTCCAAGAGGGCATGTCTCAGGGAGGAGGCTGAGGCTGAGACATTGCTACTCGGTTGTGCCCATGTGCTTCTGTTAGCAGGCTGGATGAAGAGCCTCCCTCGGCCAGCATATCCAGCATCCCCTCCCCTCCCCCAGTCCATATCCCAGACCCCTGCTGCTTGGAAACAGTGCTAACTTTTACGACGTTGGGTCCAGATAGATCTGCATTCGCACCAGCACGGATGCTCTCAGGATGCCCGTGCCTGAAGTAGAAGCAGGGATTAGCCATGTGTCTATGTCTGCCTGTGTGAGACAGGTAATAAACACACTATCCTGGATTCTCCCAAGAAGTCCTTCCCACTGATCCCCACCTGGGAAGATGGAAGAGGCACAGCTGGACATGCATCTCTGTGTCACGGCCACGGTCACGTAAGCTGAACACCCATCCTGGGACGCCTGTCCCATGATGTGGATGCAATCAGGGCTTGGAGCCCCTCCGCTCTGCTGATGGACAGATCAGAGCCTGAGGGGTCTAGACAGCAGATGGAAGAGACACCGGGCTCTAGGGTCATTGTGAACATCTCCCCACACCAGATCTCCCCCTTTGTCACTCACAGCCACTGGTGAGGACTGATCAAAGCTGAGCATTCAAGTGATCAAAAAAAAAAAAAATGATTTCCGTGGCAGCTGCCCTTGTCACGTTTGTTGACGTTACTTCTGTCCTCTCTTCTCATGCTTCTGAGCTCTGAGCCACAGCCCTGGAGTTCAAGTCTACYTTGGGAAGGATGAAACTCATGTATGAACCCTGGATTCAGCGTTACTGCACATGTGGCCGAATGGGGGGGGTGGCCACCTCCTGGCACCTGCGTTTAGCCTTGCTAAATTGCTGATATTAGTACCCAGAGGACTGAGTGGAGGTCAAATAGAAGCAGTGCAGGCCCACAGAGCAGAGGTATCGTAAGTATTGTTAATCCTTCGTCCCCATGCTGACGGACAGTCAAGGGTGAAGAGCTGGGAGTCCACCGAACTGTCGGTGGTCAGGCACTAGGATGCAAGGCTTTAATCAGACAACGCCCCCTCCCTCAGAAATAGAGTTCCAGCCTCAGTAATTATTTATGTGAATATCCACACCTCTCCCTAAACCAGCATTTCTTATCATTTCAGACCCAATATTTAAAAGTCCATTTTTAGGATAATCACAGGCACCAGGGAGAGCTACTTTTTTTTTTTTAAAACATGGAAATAGATATTCTGGTTTCATAAATCCTGCCTTTCACGCGTCGCCTGCGGGTTATTAGCGTTCAGTCGGTGCATCCACTTTGCCTCCTCATATCTCGTTTCTCCGGCTCACCTTCCAGAGGAAGGAGACAAGCTCATGAGGCTGCGGTTGGCTCACTGCGGGGCTCTTTTTAATTTACACCTGACAGCAAACTCAAATTGCTCAAACTGCAGCTTCCTATTTCCCTCTGTCAGCCACTATTGTCACCATTTCTTCTTTTCTCTTTCTTTAAGATAAAACCTCACAAACGTAGAAAGCAAATGCTTTGGAAGTGGACAGTTCGCAGCACATTCTTGCACGTTTTCCAGAGGTTTGTAGCCTTCGGGGTGCAAATCTTTCTCCTGCTGGGTTAGGGAGATATACATTTGTATACATTTTTTACCCCTTTAGCTTCTACAACAAATAGGATTGTTTCACAGTTGTTGTTTGGATTGTTCTTTGCCGATTGTACAGATGCAGCTGGTTTTGTGTTGATCTTGTTCCTTGGAACTTTGCYGAGGAGGGTAGGTAAGAGGCAGGGAGGAAGGGAGGGAAGGAGGGAGGGAGAGGGAAGGTAGGGAGACTTGACAGGTTTTTAAAAAAAAAACTAACAACAACACTATTTTATTTTTTATCTGTGTGCTTGTGTGTGAGCGAACATGAGTGCAGGTACTCAAGGAGTCCAGAAGAGGGCAGCAGATCCCTTAGAGCTGGAGTGACATGTAATTGGGACATCCCAGATCCCCATGCTAAGAACCAATTCAAGAGCAGTATATAGTCTTAGTATGTCCAGCCCCCAATTGTTTGGAAGGTTTGAGTTTGTCTTTTTTTTTTTTTTTTGGTATTGGTTTTGCTGAATTGGCCAATTTTTGTTTTGTTTTATCTCTACTGTGCCCTCCAGTCCCTTTCTCTCTCACTAGTTTTAGCTTTTATTTTGCTCATTTTGAGAGTATGAAGTCGAATCGTAGATTTGCCCTTTTCTCTTCTAATGTCGCTGCTCAGGGCAGTATATTACCCTGACGGAGCGGCTCTCCCCGGGGTCCGAAAGTTTGATATCTTTTTTCTTTCTTTCTTTCTTTCTTTCTTTCTTTCTTTCTTTCTTTCTTTCTTTCTTTCTTTATGTCATTCTAAAAGTCTTTCCCCCAGGACTTCTTCTTCTAAGAGCTCTTGAAAGCGTATGGCTCAGTGTGCTCATCTGTCTCGGCTCTGTTCCTCTCCTCCGCGAGCAGCTGCAGTCAACTCTTGTGTTGTTAACCATTTAAAACAAATTTAAAAAACAAAACAAAACAAAGGTCTGTCGTGGGCTGTGTCTGCGGGTGTTGGCAGTGTGTTCCTAATCTATCGGGTCCAGCTGGATCGTGGCATCCAAAGCCTTGGTTCTGTTTTCAACCTCGTTAAATGGCACTCTGTACCAAGAGATCTCCTTGCCTAAAGATTACTCCGATGATCTCCAGTTCATCAGAGAGACCTTACAGCTGAGCTGCCCCTCCCCCATGCCAGGCTCCACCCCCTTGTCTCCTGCCCCTGTAACCCAGCTAGCTCACTATCTCAGCGAAGGCCCAGGCACTGRSGGCTGGGGTGGCTGTGGCTTCACCTTCTAGGAACGGGGTTGGGGGTTGTAGCTTCCTCTCCGAGATGCAAGGAGATGCCATTGGTGAGGCACCAAGGGACACAGCTGAGATTTGACACACGGATGAGAAAGCATTAATTATCTGGAAATAGAATTCAAAATATTTTAGATGGAGTCAAATTAGCCTCCAGCTGGGACTCCGGCTGAGCAGATGTGACCCTGTCATATCTCACTGCCTCTGCCTCCCCTGAATCTCTGCCACCCGAGTTTAATTCACAGAACTTAGTCTGGTTCTTGGGCTCAAACTCCACACCAGAGAGGTCTGGCCCCAATGCCGTCATAGAAGCCAATGGGGAGGGGGAGGGGGCTGGTCAAAGTCCAAAGACCCGACTGAGTCTTGTCCTGGACACAGGCTGTCATCATAAAATCCATATGGGCTCCAGAAAGGACAGTGCCTCTCCCCACAGGTTGCAGACAGTGTTCTGGGACTCACGCCTGCAACAGCGATGACAAAGAGGAATTCCCCGCTGCTCTGTAAGTGATGGTGTGTGGCTCAGACCTGCCAGCGAGAGGATAAATGGCCCTCGGGAGCCTGCGAATGTGTGAAAGCCCAGATCATAAAGAGCAGTTTTCTTAACAAAATCAATCTTTAGATGTATGGTTTTCACAGTCGGGATGGGAAAGGCACAAAACATGGTAATCGTAACAGAAAAGAAAAACGAAAACACTCTAGCAAATCCAAGAGCTTTCTGTGCCTGAAGGTGACTGTCCRGCCCTCCCCCAAGTTTGTTTAGAAATGGCAGCATCGGCCCTGCTGGGCGGAGATTCCCTCAAGAGTCCCTGGCTCATCTGATGCGCCTGTCAGGACTCTGCAGGATGCTGTGCTGGTCCCTCCTGGACACGCCTTTCTCATGCCTGACTCTTGTCAATCTCAAGGTCAGCCCCGCCCCCGACAATGACTGATACAGACTAGATGTAGTTTTCCTCTACGTACAGAAACACGGTCTCCCACCGCAGCTGCCCATTGCCAACTACAGACATTACCACTGACTTTGAGGCCCGGAGAATAACTGTGTGGTTTCTTCCTGTTTTATGAGGTCAGAAATCGGACACAGAGGTCACCGCTCGAATCGAGGTGTCAGTGGATTGCTTGCCTCTCTGGAGACCTAAGGGGAAGCCCCCAGCGTGTTGGAGACATGGTGCCTGTGGTTTTAACGCCGAGGTCCCTCTTCCCCTGTGGCTGCCAGCTGAGGCTTGCTGGGTCCTGTGTTCACTGTAGCTTACGTCTCTGTCCTTAAAGCTCTTCCTTCTGGCCCATTGGGGAGGGGCGGGGTCTGCCTGGGAATGAGTCACGTGGTATGTGGTGCCGCTGCCGCCCCACCCTGGGTGCTCCAAGCTCCTTCTCATAACCAGTTCYACAGTATCTTTCCCCAGATTGGTGACAAGCTCGCAGATCTGGGGATTCTAGTGACCGTCTAAGGGACCGTTACACCGCCAACCCCAGCATCACAAGTGGAGTGGAGTTGAGGATGTCTTGACTCCATTTCTCCACACGAGGTGTCCCATGGCCCGACAAGAGCTTCTCCATCCACCATATCCTACTAGAAGGTCAACCCTCCCAAGGTCAACAGCTTCGAAAGATTCACCACCGAACTGGAGTCGACGTGTCGTGAGAGCCTCAGGATGTCTTCAGATATGGGATTCTGGGGTACAGTGGACAGATGTCGACGGAGATGGTCCCCTTTGAARTATGTAGAGGTCTTCTATACCTCTCAGTGATGGCCAGTGAGAACAGGGCCCGATGTCAAAGAAGATTAGGAATAGCAATTCTAGGCCAAAGCTCAGCTTTCAAGCACTGGAGATGATGTTAGCTTTCTAAGCACAGACAGACAAGGTTAAACGAATGCCCGAGGCCCCTTCTGGCATGTAACCTTGTGTGCAATCTGTGTCCAGAAAAAATGCCTTAAAAAAAAAAGAAATCAAACAGCCAGAGTCCCTTTCATAGACTTCTCAATAAAGCCTGATATTATCTTTACTCCATCTCCACAAAGGCAGAAGGCTATCTCCTGGCAACATTGCTGCCCAACCCCATCCCCTACCCTTTTCCCTGTAGCAGCTCCACCCCTCCCCTCAGTGTTCCCACTCTGAGCCTTGATTTCCTGGTTTCTTCTCCTGGGACACTCCCCTCCCTCCCCATCGCCATCCTGGAGAATCTCCCTTGGTGGAGAGCCAAGAACCACTGTGGAGCTTTGTCGATTTCTCCAGGGATCTTCATAGCAAGAATGAAATATACATGAAAWTTTCAAAGACTGATCGGTAAGGATCGGGAATAAACACAGTAGAACTAATGAATCGGGCACACCAGATGCAAATGGTAGTTAAACTTTAATCCTTGAGCACAAGACATCCAGCACTGAGCCCTGGGATGTTAGGATTCTGAGTGACAGCTGAACCTGGCAACCGCAGAGCCATGCAGGGAGGACACAGGCCACTTTCCATCACAAGAAATGCCTTCTTTGGTAATGGATGCTAAAGAGGATAATGACCATAATGATTTCCAAATATATATCCTTAAAAAGCAGCATCCGTCTTTGTCCTTGTTAGCTTTGTCAACTTGATAAGACTTAGAGTCATCAGAGAAGAGCCTCTATTGAGGAACTGCCTACATCAGATTTAACTGTGGGAATGTCTAGGGGGAGTGTTCCTGATTATTAACTGATATAGAAGGGCCAGCCCACTGTGGGTGACATCATTTCCCAGCCAGCCCACTGTRGGTGGAGTCATTCTCCAGCCAGCCCACTGTGGGTGGAGTCATTCCCCAGCTAGCCCACTGTGGGTGAAATCATTTCCCCAGCCCACTGTGGGTGGTGTCATTCCCCAGGCAGGTGGTCCTGGGTTGTACAAGAGGGCTAGAGCAATATGAGTGAGTGATTGAGCCAACAAGTAATGTTCCATCATAGTTTCTGCTTTGAGTTTCTGTTTAAGTTCCCCCTCCAACTTCCTTCAGTGATGGACTGTGACCTGGAAATATAAGACAAAAAAATCTCTTTTCCTTCCCTGAGTTGCTTTGGGGCAGGGCATTTTGTCACAGCCACAGAAAGGAACTGAGAACAGCCTCCTCACCATACCTAACCTGCGCATTTCCACTGATGAGAGGTTCTGTGCTCACTGTGGTCAATACAGGGCGAGGCCACCACAATCTCCATTGCCAATCAGCGAAGCACACCCCGAAAGTCACATGTAACCTCAAGTAGTACCAAAGTAGCTTCCATGAAGCCACCCCTTATTTCAGAAGGGGCAGACTAACTGCAATATGAGGTAAAAGAAAGTCTCCAATATTGACATCCACTCCTAAGGGGTTCAGACACAGAAGCAGCTGCAGCAGATATCAGGGGGACCTTGGGGGAAGGTTGACACGTGGATGCTCTGGAAACCTCACAGAGTCATGTACCCTTGCTTTTCAGTCAGACATGTTCTGGTCCTGCTGGCTAAGTGCTGGTGTGGTGGGCCAAGGGCCACAGGGTCTGGGATTTCTCCTCGGAAAGTTCCAGATGTCTCTATGGGGCTTGTGCCCCCCCCCCCTCCTCTGGGTAGGACTCCAGCTGCTTCAATCCCATTTGCTCCCCGGAGACGCCACTAAAAGACCACAGCTTTCAGCGAGTGTCTCGAAGCTTCCGATGTCATTAGGCTGTGTTTCTGGTTCCCGAGTGAAGCGGAAAATCCCGGGGACTAGGGTTTCACACCAGTGCGCAGGTCCACAGTCTGCAGCTCTCTGATAGCCTGGCTCAGTGGTGGATAATCTATGAGCTTCCGGAGCTGAAGCTAAGCATTTAGGATACAAACTCGAAATCCACTCGGGGTCTGGGGACCCACCAAAGCACAGCCTATTTATTCCACGCATAGTGGGTATGGGAAGCCAGATGAAGTACTTGGCACTCGGCACTCCCCGACAGGGGCATGACCCAGGTGGGTGCTAAAAGGATCATGCTGTTGATGGGCCTGAGGAAGACAGGAAGTTCTGGAGAAGCGGGTAAGGGCCGGGTATGTGTGAGTGGCTCTGATAAAGTGGGCCTTGCTGAAAATGAGCAGCAGATGCCCAGGCTCTGCCTCGTCTTGATGCCCGGGATTCCTGCAACAGAACAGAGTGTCACTTTGTGAAGGGCATCGTTCTTTTCTAAGAAAATCTTCATTCTGAGTCACTGGGAACCTGAGACGCTGATAGACATCTCAGATGAAGAGAGGGGCCGGGACTCATGCCTGTGCTTTGGCTGTGATTGGCGCAGGGATGGTCACATGGTCCGGTCAGTCCAATCCCAGTGAACGTCGCTATTTCCCCTAGGGTGAGTGGAAAAGACTCTCACACTTGGCACCTCCTGTGTCCTGGCTCTAAAGATTGTCTCACTGCCAGTGAGAGGGAGCTTCAGTCCTGACCCCAGAGCTGACAAGAGCTGGGTCTAGGAAGAAGCAAGGGTGGCCTGTGACCATCCTGACACAGTGACCAAAACCAGAGAAGCTACAGCAGTGGCAGAGATGAAAGGCCTGAGCTCGGTTCTGATGACGTCATGAAGCCCCCATCCAGCCTGAGCCAGGCCTGCTCCGTGGAGTTTTGGACCTGGGAGCCAGCCAGTCCCTTCCCCCTTTTGTTTGTTAGACAAACCTGAGGCATCATCTTTTGTTTCTGCCACCTAGCTGTGTCACACTGAGCCCCAGCTCTCAAGCCTCAGTTTCCCCCCTGTGAGAGGAGACAAAGTGGTCCCCAAATGAAGCTGTCATTTGCATGAGGATATAAGGCAAGTGGGTGTCCAGAAAGGCCATTTCTTTACCTCTGCATTTCTGTGCCCACCCTGGGAATGTGACAGAGAAACACTGGCTATCCAGAAACCTCCCCTGTCCCCAAAGGTTGCTCTCTGAACCAGGAGCCAAGACTTCATTGACTATGTGTCCAGTCTGCATACATTCTGGTCAGACGGAGGGAAGGGAGCTGGCTGGAGAGGGTCTGCCCACTGGGCTGGAATCCTTGAAGGGTTCTGACAAAGAGGACATTACGGTCCAGGACCTCTCCTCACAGAGGGTCGCCACACTCAAGCAGGCTTCCAGGCTGTCYCTGTGGGAGGAAGGCAAGCTTAGCTTCAGAGCCCAGCCCCCACGAGCTGACGGGAGAGCTGTCTAGATAAGCAGGAGATGGGTAAGCCAGCCACGGTAATGATGTTAGCTTCTACCCGTTCACCAGAGATCTGAGGGCAGGAGTCGGAGATCTCGGGGGTCCCCTGAAGCCTTCACCTCTGCTCGCTCTACAGTGTATGGAGAGAGTGGGGTACTCTAAGGGAACCCCTTATGGGCAGCATTCATGGGGCAGGGGTACATCTGAGTCACATGATCATCACTATAGGTGAACTGCAGGGAGCGCACATGCTAGAGACACGGAGCGCACACACAGTGCATGTCGCGCCTGTGACAGTGCGAACATGCTGCAGCAGACACAGGGACCCCAAAATGACACACACACAGACACCAGACACAGGAAATGCCCCATGCTTAACCAGGTGGCACACAGGGCCAGACAGAAACAGGTACCCCAGRCAAGGACCAGCACAATGTCATATGCGAGGGACCCAGGATGGTGACACATTCTGATAACGAGGCAGCTTAGACACAAGCGATGTGGACAACACACACAAGCCACTCACACTTGAAGGTAACACGCGTGGGAAGTCYGCCTGTCACCCAGGCGAGCAGGCACAGGCTCCCCACAAAGCCCATGGTGAGTGGGCATGTATAATACATGGGAGTTGACTTATTTCCCAGCGTCAATAACTCAGTAAATGCTTTGCAGCGAAGCCTTTATTTCCTAGATTAAAAAATATGCTTATGCAGACAGTCCTGGTTGACGCCTACATAAATCTTTCTGTCTCGTTCTGACGCCCAGGCTCGCCCCAGCTCCCCGGCTCTTCCTGAAAGGGCGGTACAACTGAGGTGTGTAACCGCTGAGTCCAGATGTGAGCGAGCACCGGACCCCAGGAAGCTTCTGGAAGCTTCCACTTGGCTGGCACCGTGTGAGAAAACACCTGCTTCCTGCATTATTAAAGGACCCTCAGGAGGCCTGTTGCTGAACCATGGGGGTGAGGCTCCTCCCGGCCGTCCATCTTTGCACTCTCCCCGTAAAGTGATGCAGCTGTGTAATCTCCCAGCAGCCCTTGCACAGTGAGGGCCATGGGTAGCTTAGGTCCCTGAGGGGAGGGAGGCTGATGACGATCGGACACTTCAGTGTGGAGCTGTCTGAACTGAGCCTGTGCAATGTGGCATGTGTGGGGTAAGCCCCACCGTGGTGGCTTTGACTTGTGTGTGTGTGTGTGTGTGTGTGTGTGTGTGTGTGTGTGTGTGTGTGTG
>BDUI01002518.1:74966-85269 GCA_002335545.1 Apodemus speciosus | reverse complement strand
TGCGCCACCACTGTCTGGCTCTTATTTATTTATTTTTTCCTACAGGCTTTTCTTACCTGTAAAGAGTTGAGGATAGCAAACATGTATTGGAAGACCAGGGCCCGGTCACTGACAGCAAGCACCCCAAACACCCATGAGGTCCCCAGGATGGGTAGCAGCACAGCCACAGCCTTGGCTGTCAACCTGGAACAGAGACGGTGACCTCCATGTAGGCAGTGGGCAAGCAAACCAGGTCAGGAGGACCTAAGAGTACTGGGTCTGCTGTGAGATGAAATGGCTCAGTGGGGAAYGACATTGGCTTGTCTGGGAGCAATGAGGGCATAGTGCGCAGTGGCTTCCTCAGTGGATCTGCTGACACCAATCTGCTATCCCAGGGAACGCTTATCTCTGAACCCCACAGAGCCCAAACAGGGCCAGCGCTTGGCGGCTCTTCTGCAGAGGGAGCTAGGTGATAAAAAACACCTCCCGCCTGGGCTCTGGGAGAGGCAGTGGGTGGAAGAGCGCGGTAGAAGTGTAAGTATCCTGGGCATAGTGCCAACCTTAGGAGTGTAGGTGCCAGGCTAAGATAAGGAGCAAAGTCTAGGCTGGGTATGAGCACCAGTGACAGACTGGCGACCCTGACCCCTGAGGACAGAGTGGGGTGGAACAGACCCCACCCTGGTCAGGCTAACATCGGGTGGAGGCCAACCCCAGGCTCCCCCATCCCTCAGACAGAAGATGAACAGAAATGCCCCTGGCCCTCGTGGGCTTACTTCCTCATTCAGGCACAGCCTAGAAGGTTCCAGGGGCAGAAAAGGCCCAAGAGAGCTGACTCCACTTGTCAAGTTAATTTACGATGTTCAGTCATTGTCTCATTGATTTGTGGTGGCTTGTAGATGGGCTTTTGCTCCATTTTTAAAGTCACAGGACGCCAGCAGCCTGACATCTTAGCTCTCTCTATAAGAGTTCCCAAGTCACCTGGGAGGGGGTCCTGAGCCTTGATCCTTAGGGTTCAGGGTGCTTACAGTTCTCTATAGTCACAGAGAGCTGTGAATCCTTGGGTTCTTGAATCTCATGAGTGAATCCCATCCCACTAGGCACAAGGCCTTGCCACTGTCACCACAGTCCCACSGCCCAACCTCTATACAAGAAGGGCAACACTCTGGCCACTGTTGTTCTGCCTCTAGCAGGGCAGTGTGGATTTGGGCATGAAGCCCATACAGAGAAAGAGAGGCTCAAAATGGAAACCGAGCCCAGGAGAGAGCATTTCCGTGAAYGGGGTCTCCACCAGGATCTGGACTTCATGGCCGCTGTGTCTCCCTCTGCCACATTTTCAATTGGTGTAGGTTTTTCTCATGTTTGGTGTCGCCAGGAACCCAGGCAGCCTCGAGTGGCATGTCAGTCCCACGGGATACGGGTACTTCCAAAGATTCCCTCCTTCCTTAGTGGCAACCCAGCATGTGGGGACCTCTGCGTACAGGGATTTTCCCTCACAAGGCATCCTGTGGTCCTGTTATTCCATTTCCACTGTGAAGGACGCAAAGGGCAGAGGGGCCCATTGCTGTAGAAACTAGGAATCAGATCTTCCTATGCGAAGTCATCTTCTCTCCTTCCAGCTGCCTCTGATTCTAGCTGAAGATGTCCCAGGAGGGCATCTATACGTGGCCCCCATGGCTGCCCTGGGACCTTGCATCCCCGAGGTAACCRAATAAGGACCCAAACCAAAGGCTGTCCATGTAGGCCTTGAGGGTGCAGAGCCAGCTGAAGACCCAGATGCGAGCCCTGGGGAGCAACACTGTTTGTCCCTCTTGAGGCCTTCAGTAGCCCCCCATGGGATATGAACAGTTGGGGTCAACTCACTTGAAGGCACTGGGGTCCCCGTGTATCTTGTAGCTATCGGTGCTGATGTGGGAGATGACCCTCGTCACAGCAACCAGGATGACAATGTTGACCTGCAAGGGGGAAGAGAGGGAGACAGTAAGGAGCCAGATCTCTCCACAGGACATTGGAATCTGCCTCACAGCAGCAACTCCTCAGCCAGCAGGGAATGCAGAGAGAATACATTCAAGGCAGGTTTGGGGGCTTTGAGCAGGACAGATATCACATAAGCCTGCCCCTCTGTCTGCTTCTGAGCAAACACAGACACGGCCAGGACTCAGTTCTCATCCCACCAGCGCTGGAGCAAGAAGCACGAGTGAGACCTTTAGGGTCAGATAAGCCAGCTCCAAGCTCGTCTCTTGCCCGCTCACTCCGCTTGACCCTGGACACCTCTGTGGGTCCTGGGAATCTCTGCTTCGCCCTGAATGAGAAGGACCGGCTGCTGCCAACCAACCAGGCAAAGAAGAGATGCCCCGTTTGTCTGGTCCACATGTGCCACCCGGCTCTCATCACCCACACATGTGATGCTCGAAAGCCGTATTGGGTGTTATCTGTGCCCAGYCCTGCCCCTGCTCCTGTTCCTGCTGGGTGTCCCATGCTAAGTCAGCACTTCCAGGACTCAGGTTCTCACCCAGCTCCTCCCCCACCTAGCAGCTCTCCTGGATCCTAAATATTAAGGGACAGGGTGGGACTAGGGAGGGGGAGAGGGAAGGGAGTGTATGTGACCCCTCCCCCAGTCTCTACTTGAGGGACCCTGGGGGGGGGAGGAGGTGGGGGAAGGAGTGTGAGAGCTATGAGAGGCCAGAGCCTGTTAAAATCATCGTGACTCTCATGAAGCCAGCTACAGGCTCAGGACATTAGAATTGACACAGTCTTCACCATCAGGCCTTACAGAGAGGCTGCTGGCCTCTCCAGCCTTGTAAACAGCCCAGTCCTGGCGATCCTAGAGAGGCTGGAGGTCAAGACCTCTGAGCCCACAACCTCGCAGCAACGTGCCTGCATTAATAGCCCGGGCGGATGAGTCCCAGGCCACTCCAAGGCCCCCACCCTCACCGCAGCATAGAATGCCTGATTTGGGGGGAATGTGAGACGCTCCCCCMCCCCCCCCCCCCCCCACACACACACACACGCCGTCTCCCGAGCCAGCTGGTACTTTTCCACTCTAGCCTTTTCCCTCTGCCTCCTCCCAGCTCCCCATCAGTCATCCAGAGCCTTTTGTTAGAGGTTTTCAGATGAGACAATTCTGGGTCTGTGCTAGGCTGCTCCCAGGGAAAAAAAAAGAAAGAAAGAAAAAAAGAAAAAGGAAAAAAAAAAAGAGGCGCTAAGGCGCTGTGGGTCCCTTGCCTGCCTGTCCTGTCTAGAATCTTGCTTATACTACCATCAGACATGAACAAAAGCTTAACCATCACCTTCCCCTCACGCCTGTTGCCCTGGGTAACAACAGAGTCTCCCAAGGTCAGAGAAGATGGGAGAGGTTAATGCACACAGTCAGCGAGCACAGAGTCGTGCAGTGTCCAGTCATCATTCGGCTGCCCTCTAGCCTTCCGACAACAGATGACAGTGGCCAGAAAACTGCGTTTGACKGGAGCAAGGAGAGAGAGACTGGGGGGATAATGGGCTACAGGTACTGGCTTTCAGACTTAGTAATATTCATACATGGACAAGCTATTCGGGGTGACTGATTCCAGGGGCGGGAGTGTCACCTCCAGACTACCACCATCGTTGAYGCCTGAGAGCATCCTGCTATCTTCAGTCATGGTTCCCCCTGGGCTGTGTGCCCCATATCCCACAGAGCGCCATCTGTGTCATCGAGGGAGGGTGGAGAGCTAGCAGCCCCAGGTCACAAYGTCCCAGACCCTTCCGGCTCACCTGCCAAGACTTTTTCATTTGTATACCTCTGGTCCATTTCCAGGGTGCTGGAGTTTTAACAACACAATTCTTCTTGCCTTTCCCCTGATTTAGGGGGCAGAGTGGGCCCCTTTCCCAGCTGGCATGCCGCCCGCCTGCCCCTTTCCCTTTGGGAATGGTAGCTCAGCTTCCTCACGCACCTGCAAAGCCTGCTGGCTGATGGGTAGAGGCAAATGGTTATGTACTGGAACCCTGGGGGCTCTGTAGGTCATACCYAGGACACAGCCCTGGCCCTTCTACCTGCCTAAAGCCTTGAGGTCCTGTGTCCCCAGGAGGAGACACTATTGGGGTGAACACACAGTTGGAGGTGCCCAATCTATAGAAAAGTCATGGTGATCAAAAAGCTAGTACCCTTGGGGAGAGTGCACACTGGGCGACAGAGAAGCAGACACAGGCAAAGATTGTTCATATATTCTGATTTTTTTCACATATTCCTAAGATTTCTTCTCAACCATGTCTGTTAACAAATTTAAAAATCAAATTGCCTAGCTACTTTTTTTTAATTTGGAGCAATTAAAAATTAAAAGGAAAATTACCTGAAACTCGTTTTTTCGAGTTTTTGAACATGTCAACAGCATCCCTGGGGGTCACAAATCTAGCTTCTACTGAGTTCTCAGGGACCAACTCAGAGAGAGCCAGCGGGGTTCTGCCTTTGGGAGGGAGTTTGAGAACCTTGTTGGAGGTCAGAGGTCACACTACCCAGCTCCTCAAGTGAGCTTACAAGCTCTATCACGATGAGCAGGTCACGTGAGCTCAGGGTCGCAGCCCCTYCTCTGGACACTGTCAAAGGTGATTCTGTCTCAGACCTCCTCAGATCAAAGACCAAGAGACTTAGCTCYGTCTTTCCATGCTTCCTAAACCAGGCTGCCGACAGGACTGTGGACTCACGATGGTGTGTTTCACAAACATGTAAATGTTGCAGGCGATCGCTTCCCAGATTTTGGGAACTGAACACATCAAGAACTATAGAGCGTCCCAACAGCACCAAATCTCTCTGTCCTAACTCGCCACCATATCTCTTTTTATAGGGTTTTCCTGGGTTCTGTTTCTGCCCTCAATATAGCCAGGGGGTCTAGTTTCATCTGGAGACGTAGGACCTGGCCCCTCTTCTGTGTACTGACTTATCTACATGTCTGTGGTGTTGCATCTCTTACTGTGTGGAGACCATCCTGCAGGCAGTGGCATCGGGAGAGGGCAGTCTTGAACCTGCGTAGTGAGACGTGACTTTTGAACCCCGTAATCTAGAATACAAAAGAGAGTGGGCCTGGCCCCTTGGCCGCACTCTGCTCACTCTGGCCCCCATTCTAGSAGACCTGGAAAGGCCTGGCTTGGTAGTAAAGCTGTGTGAGGTGACTGCCAGGGGCTTGGCCTTGATTTGCAGGACCTCTCAGAATGGCAACAAGCTACTCAGGRCAAACACCGGAGAGACGATTCCAAGCTGTGTTTCAGAAGAGAAGAATAGAACTGTACGCACACCAGACATTCATAATAGAGCCCACAGGCCAGGATTACCCAGGCAAAGATCATGGTGACTTCTGGGGAGGAAGGGGGAAGGGTAGTTGAGGCCTCTGGGATTGGGTCAGGCTTTGCAGCTCTGTCAACTCAGGGCAATCTAGGAGCTTGTGGGGGAGAAAAACAGGAATGTTCATAAGCATTTTACATGGAAAATTTATCCACATCTGCATACATACACAGACATTATATGTATATATATATATATATATGTATATGGTATATATGTATATATGGTCACACGCCTTTAATCCCAGCCCTCGGGAGGCAGAGGCAGGTGGATCTCTAAGTTCRAGAGCAGTGTAATCTATAGAGCAAGTTCCCAGGGCTGCACAGAGAAACCCCGTCTGGACTTGCGAGGTGGTTTCGAAGAGCTGAGACCGGTCCCAGCATCTGCACTGGGTGTCTGAAAACAGCTTTCAGCCTCCCTGGGCACACATACGCAAAATAAAAAAATAAAAGTAAATCTTTAAAACCGTGCTAGCCTTGTGGAGTGTTTTCGGATGCAGACAAAGTCTAAGTGTGGTGCAGCCATCGCCCCCCCCCCGCCCCCGCTCCCCAGGGAGCCGCCATTCAGGAGTATCCGCCCCACATTTTCTCTGCCATTTCCCTCTTGCAGGAGAGTAAGTGCCCACAGAGAGCTTTTACCCAAATGGGGTCAGGCCACGCTTGACATCCAAAACTTGCTTCCTTCATTTGGAAGTAAGGCGGAGCACTCCCGGGTGAATGAGGGCAGGGCTCAGGAGGGTACAAATCCCACCATCTTCTGAGGTGGGGGGCACAAAATACCATCCCGTCTCTATGCCAGGACCCAGCCAGAGGCGGGGCGGTCAGCAGAACCAGCTATCACATGCCCCTCCTCCCACCCCTCAGCCCCCACCCCCTACCCCCGCACATGCGCATTTGGAATTAGCCAACTTCTTTTCCTTTTTTCTTCTTTTAATTTCTTTTTCTTTCCTTTTCCTTTCTTTTCTTTCTTTCTTTCTTTTTTCTTTTTTCTTTTTTGCCAAGGGTTGGGTAGTAAATACTTTCGGCTCTGAAGGCCGCAGTGYCTGCCACAGAATGTCTCAGCACTGCTGAGCAGCTGCAAACACGCTATAAATCAGCGGGCGTGCCTGTGGCCCAAAATCCAACCTCAAAGTAGGCACGRTCATACTGCCCACCCTTTACCCTTAGATCCCTTAGAGCAGTGTTCTCGACCTTCCTAATGCCCAACACTTCTAACCCTGAATACAATTCTTCATGTGGCGGCGACCCCCAACCATAAAATGATTTCGTTACTGCTTCATAGCTGTAATTGTCCTACTGTTATGAGTTGTGGTGTAAATATTTGTGTTTTCTGATGGTTTTAGGGGACCCCCTAAGAAAGGGTCGTTGGTCACTAGACACCCCACTACCACCAAAGACTTTGCAACCCACAGGTTGAGAACCACTGCCTCAGAGGCTTTCTGCACCTCCCTCGCAACTTCTGCCATGCCCCCGCTGTACAGGAAGACACCTGTCCCAACATTAGCCATCACCAGAGCAACCTGGGAGGGTTTACAAGCTGTGACCTCCACGCCTCTGCCAGTGAAATTAACACGCAGTGCCTTAAGGGCACTGGACACAGATCCTTCTCACCCTAGCACCAGAAACTCAGTACCCTTGTGTGTCCCAGGCTCATGCGGCCCTGGCTATGACTCCCAGGAGCTGTGCTAACCTAAAGCCCACTGCTCGCTTCTCTGAGCATCGGTCATTCTTAATCTCAAGTCCTCAGCCACACCATGGGATGCTTAAAGCTTCTCCTATTAACCTGRCTCTACTTCATCCCTAGTTTAGACCTTACCACCCTCTTCAAAGGTGATTCCCACCATGCCGAATGGGACCCTCTCTAGACCCTGTGATCCTCCCTGCTGGGTCATAGCTTCCAGTTCAAGGTTCCTTTTCCCAAGAGGCTATGCAAGTTTGCCCTTTATAACAACAAYGCCCTGGGAGCCACAGATCACCTCAGGGGACTGACCAATAAACATGGTTCCTGGGCCAAGCCAGCCTCAGCCAGGACCCCAGACTAGCTAGTAACCTCAAAGCTAGCATGGTCCTCCACTCCACCCCACACCCCACCAAGAACAGAGGAGATTACTTCCAGAGCTCTGGGGCCTATAGACCCTGCAGAGCAAAGTTTCCAGYGTAAAAAGGTACCACAAGCTTAACAGATGGTAGTTAGGACCACAGCGGGCATGTGTACAGCAAGACACACATGCATAGTGACAGCGCCTGGCCTTCCTGCCCCAAAGGGCACTGCAATGACAGTCCACTTGCTGCCCTCTGTAAACCCTCAGCTAAGAAGGCACCATTGTGCCCATTAGCATGAGGGCATCAGAGGAGTTTCCATTGTCACTCCRATTCCTTTATAATTAACCACCAGGGTCCTGCCTCAACTGGTGCCACTGAATGGGGGTGGCCACGCGGATTCACAGATGGAAAAAAGAGAGGAGAGGGACGGGGTTATGAGCCTTTTGGAATGTGTGAGTAGATGGAGGGAGAGTGTAGCCCTCAGATGAAGTCTTTATCTTTATCTTTATCTTTATCCCATCCTTTATCTGGTGAGACATGAAGTCTGGCGTCACCTGAGATAGGAGGGCAGTTTTTCCCCCCTGCTATCAGGGTAGGGCTGGGATACCCCATCTTAGGGTTAGCAGACCAGCTTACTGATACTCTACAAARGGGTATCCTTTGGGATTGGTTAGCAATGCCCCCCACCCCTGGGACCTATGAAGGACAGAACACCCTGCAAAGACAGCACAGAAAAGGGCAGGATCTCTGTATCTTCAATTATGACTAATTATGACTCAGACTAGGCAAGAAGCCCTGCCTAGGGTGTGTGTGKGGGGGGGGATGTCCTGACCCCTATGACTACACCAAGTAGTCTGTGAACTCCCTACATCCTCAGACATGAGCATCAGCACACGGGCACCAAGGTCAGCGGGAGGAGGTAGCCATGGTTACAAGAATGCCACGTGGGCCTGGCTGCTCGCCAACCCTGTGTGGCATTGCCACAGAGAACAGCCACAGGGAAGACAAAGAGTTCCTCAGCCATGGGTGGGTGCCCCATGTGGAGCTGTGTGGCTGATATCAGTCTCTACGTCCCTGTCCATCCTCACTGTCTCTTGTCTCTGACTCTTCACTTACGAGTAGGATCCCCAGGGTCCCTCAAACACGCCAGCCTTGGAGTGCTGGGACTCTCTGAGAAGTCTGTCCATGCCTCTGGGTCTGAGCTCAGTGAAAGCACACTGAGGGCTTGTTGGGGCTGCTCCCAACTCAGGGCCTTCCTGAGGCTGTGGGTGTCGCTCACCCCCTGGGGGGGTGGGGAACAGCAAGCATAAACAAGAGGCAAGCAGTTTGAGGTTGTATCTTGGGGTGTGTCTTCAGGGAACCTGGCACAGTTCAAATGGCCCTGCCCCTGCCTGAACTGTCTGGCTCTGCCCATGAAGTGGGGGGAGGGGCGGGGGGGGGGACAACTTACCACAATGACCAGCAGAGCCGGGCCCACAAAGGCCCAAATGGCACCGCTCCCCAGAGCCAGCCAGCAGCTGTGGAGAGAAAAGAAATTACTTGAACATCCTTTTCCACAGAGGTACCTCCGCCCCGCAGCCGTAACAATGGTGGGGGTGGGGGGCAGTGCAGAGAAAGGATTCGTCAGCTCTGGGTACCAATGCTGACTCCCACTCTTCATCTCCAAGTCATCCTCATGGTGATCCTCATGAGTCTCTTTCTCAGAATTGATGCCTGGGTCAGCCACCTCTGACGAGTCCAGCCAGAGCCCGGAGTCCATTTCAGTTTTGCTACCRCAATAAACAGAAAGCTACACCAGGAACTGGTTTTGGGTCTTTGCAGATAGAGCAAGCCAAATTTTGGCCAGGAAGGCGCCTTTGGTGGGGCTCAGAAAACTGGTTGGCCGCCTGCCTGTCTGCCTTGGGCCTGTGGCCTAGGCCTCCCAGCCAAGCAAGGACTCTAAGACCTCATCTGCCTGAACACCCCAGGCCATGTTCATTTGCATAATCTCATATCTCTTCAACTGGATGCTGCACAGTTAACTGATCAGAGGCCTGAAGGCTACAACATGGGCTTCATGGGTGACCAGAGCCATGCCTCAGGGAGACACACATGGATTAAAAAATTCCCAGTGGATAAAGGCACTTGCTAACAGGCCTCTTGATGACCTGAGTCAGGACCTCAGGACCTGTGGTAAATGGAGAGAACTGACTCCTRAAGATTGCCTTCCGACSTCTACGTGGGTGCTAGGGCGTGTGCACACACACATAGATGCATGTACATACAAGCACATGTGTACACACACACAATGAATGACTAGATGCAAAAAAGAAAAAAATCTTAGAATACAGTAGTACCCACAGGGGTTCCTCTTTTGGTTGGTTGGTTATTTTGGTTTGGCTTTTTCCAGACAAGATTTCCCTGGGAAGCCCTAGCTGTCCTGAAACTCAGTATGTGGACCAGGCTGGCCTCGAACTCAGAGATCTGCCTGCCTCTGGCTCCCATAG
Organism: Apodemus speciosus; assembly: GCA_002335545.1. Classification (NCBI taxonomy): domain Eukaryota; kingdom Metazoa; phylum Chordata; class Mammalia; order Rodentia; family Muridae; genus Apodemus; species Apodemus speciosus. The sequence goes on along the minus strand of BDUI01002518.1, from coordinate 75,454 downwards.
GAGCCACCAACTGCACAGTCTACATGGCTGATTCTAAGAGCACAAGGGATTGCTGCTGCTCCCACCGCCCAGGCCCGGKGGAATCAGCTGGTGCCCACTCTGCACCAGGGTGAATGTGGGCATCTGAAATCAGCACTGTGAAGCACTTTCCAGACCTTTCTCCACAGGAGGCCTGTCAATCACTAGCTCAGAGCACACAGGGTCACTTACCTGTCGCTTGTCCCATAGCTGTCCATAGAGGATGATATGGAGATGATGCAGATGATGAGAGGGCACCCTGTGGAGAGACAGAGATGTCACATGACCTGCTCCCATCCCCTTTCTGTCCACAAATGCCACGTTCAGCTCCTGGTGGCAAGGGCACTGGGGGCCATGGCTGAGCAATGGGTATGTAGTATTGCTAGGCACAAGAACCTTGAGGGCTAAGCCAGAGGTCACACATGCTCACACACACACACACACACACACACACACACACACACACACAC
>BDUI01002517.1:121246-140944 GCA_002335545.1 Apodemus speciosus | reverse complement strand
TACTTGTGATTTTTGCAATGTTACCATTTAAGATCTACTAAGCACATCTTAAGTATATAGCATGTATTATTAACTATAATGAGGTGCTGCCTCTTGAGATAATTCAACAAATGATGCATTGTTTAGACAAGCTCTTTTCATTAACTGACTTTACAATAATTTATTCATTAACTGAACCACATAGCTTCCCACAAGAGAGAGTAAATCTGTTTGAAGCTTGACCTCAAGGTTTTTCACATGCTAGGCAGGTATTTTACCACTGAGCTATAGCAGTTGCCCCCATTTGGGTAATTATTAATCCATATTCAGATGATAATCCACTCACACAATGGTCTAATTATTGCCAGGTAGTGTATAGCCAACCAATACTGGGACAAACTAGGGAATTTAGAGCCCAAAATATGTTACTTTTTTCAAAAATTTCATTGAAGCATAACATACCTGGAAAGTAGTGGAGAAAATGTTAGCTTTCAGCTCAAGAAATTCCATGAATTGAACATCCCCATGTAACACCTATCAAATGGAAAAGAGACAAAGAAAAAACAAAACGGTCTGAAGTTCCTTTCTAAACAGCCACCCTCACATTTATCTTCCATCATTCCGTTTTAAAGGTAACTATATCCTGACTCATAGCATTGTGTACCAGTGGTCTCTGTATTTGTTTGTCAGAGAATTGAATCCTTTTCATGCACTCTATTTGTATACTTTTGGTTCATAAACATGTATCTATCCATAGTGCTGATAAGCAGTTGAGTTTAGGGTTCAACTGCAGTGTCCATTCTTGCTTATGCCTTTTGTTGATAATAGAAAAACATTTACATTGGCTGAGTAGCTAAGAATAAAATTGCTGTATTCAGGGCGGGCATTTGTTCAGGTATTGCAGGACAGCTTGAGAGTATTTTCCAGAATAATTGTCTTAGTTTATCTTCCTATCAGTTCAAGTTGCTTATGGCATTTGCTATCTTTCTCCTACGAGGAACTTTGAGGTCAATTTATGGCAACATCTCACTATTTTTTAATTTGCATTTCATTGTAACTAATAAAGTCAAACATCTCTAATATAGTTTTTGACATTTTAGATGTCTTATTTGATAAATATTTATTCAAATCTTCATCTGTTTGCTGTTGGGTGTTTCATCTTCTAAGAATTAATTTGTGAGTGTTCTTTATAGTGTCTAGATATGTCTTCAATCAGCTACCTAGATTGCAAATAAGTTCTTGTGTGACTTGCCTTTAAAATGACAGTTATTTGTTAGACATCAATAATGACTTTCAAAAAATACTTTAAGTATTTCATCTAACCTTAACCTTTAGACTGACACCAAACAGAAATTCTTACTATTTTATAGATAGCAAAAGTAATGGGCTATATATAGGAACACAGTAGGTCTAGACACATAGGGTGCAGGTTATTGTTAAATCATTTGCCTAACATCCCTGAAGCCTATAATTTGGTCTCTGGTATTGCAAAGGAAAACATACATTAATAACCAGACAATAATTATATTACCTTCATTTGGGGAAGTCATTAATATCAGATTCTATTCTAGATCCTTTGACACCTCCTCCATCCCCTGAAGCCATTATATTTCTACATAAAATTTTATTGAAAATTTACATTTCATTTTCTCTTGGAGGAAGGTCAGTGTTTGATATCTACTATAATCAAATCAGTGTCTCAGCTGGGCAGTGGAGGTGTACATCTTTGACGCCAGCACTTGGGAGGCAGAGGTGGGCTGATCTCTGAGTTCAAGGCCAGCCTATTTATTCTACAGAGATAATTCTAGGACAAACTTTGCTACACAGAGAAACCCTGTCCCAAAAAATTCTGTTTCTGGGTCCTCATACATTTCTTTGCTTCCACAGAAATTCACAACTTGCTTACCAACTTTATGTATTTACACAAGATTAAAYTGAAGGCCTAGTGGGAAATTACCTCACCATTTTAAAGTACAGTTAACTCTTGCTTACTAATGGAATATTTCGATAAATAAAATGTGGTATATTACACAATGAAATACTATTCAGCTATTAAAAACAAAGACATCGTGAATTTTCCAGGCAAATGGGTAGAACTTGAGAATATCATCCTGAGTGAGGTAACCAGTTCCCAAAAGACATGCATGGTATGTACTCACATATAAGTAGATATTAGCCATAAAATACAGGTACTGTGCTACACTCCACAGACCCAAAGAAGCTAAACAAGAAGGAAGCTTGAATCTCACTTAGAAGGTGGAATAAAATAGTCATAAGAATGGATGGAACTAGAAAATAATGTCCTGAGTGAAGTAACTCAATCACAAAAGAACACACATGGTATACACTCACTGATAAGTAGATATTAGCCCAGAAGCTTGGAACACCCAAGATACAATTCACAGATCGCATGAAGCTCAAGAAGAAGGAAGACCAAAGCATGGATACCTCTTCAGTCCTTCTTAGAAAGGGGAATAAAATACTCACAGGAACAAATACTGAGACAAAGTGTGGAGCATAGACTGAAAGAAAGGCCATCCAGAGACTGGCCTACCTGTGTATTCATCTCATACACAGTCACCAAACACATGCACTATTGTGGATGCCAAGAAGTGCATGTTGACAGGAGCCTAATATAGCTGTCTTGAGAGTCTCTGCCAGAGCCTGACAAATACAGAGAGGCAGATGCAGCCAACCATTGGACTGAGCACAGGGTCTTGAATGGAGGAGTTAGAGAAGGAACTGAAGGAGCTGAAGGGGTTTGCAACCCCATAGGAGGAACAACAATATGAACCAACCAGTAGCCCCAGAGTTCCCAGGGTCTAAACCGCCAACCAAAGAGTACACATGGAGGGACCCATGGCTCCAGCCATATATGTAGCAGAGGATGACCTTGTAGAGCATCAATGGGAGGAGAAGCCCTTGGTCCTGAGTAGGCTCGATGCAGGTGGGGAGGCAGAAGTGGGTGAGCGGGTGGGGGAACACCCTCATAGAAGCAGGGGGTGGGGGAATAGGATAGGTTTCCAGAGGGGTGGAGGAACCGGGAAAGGAGATAACATTTGAAATGTAAGTGAAGAAAATACCCAATAAAAAATAAAAAAAAAAGAGACAGATGGAGGGAGGGAACTGGGAGGGCAGTAGGATGGGGAGGGTCATGGGTGTTCAGAATCAGATGTAGAGAAGGACAAAAGAGATGGCTAGATGGCTATGAAAATTGATGGAAACCTGCAACTGATCGGGGCGAGGATGTGAGGGGGCAGTGTCTCCAGGAAAAGACAGAGACCTGGGACTAGGGAGGTGGCCAAGAATCATTGGGGGGGTGACTTTAGCTGTGATTCACAGCATTGGGGATATGGAACTTGAAGAGGCTACCTCTTGCAACCAAGCAAGAACCCCAGGGGAGCAACAGAGATAGCAACCTATCTATAAAACTTTCAACCCAAGTTGTATCCTGTCTACAAGAAATGCAGTCACAGGGGATGGAGCAGAGACTGAGGAAATGGCCAAACAATAACCATCCCAAGTTGAGACTCATCCCATGGGCAAGCACCAATCACTAACACTATTGATACTCTGTTATGATTGTTGACAGGAACATGTTGTCCTCTGAGAGACTCCACCCAGTAGCTGACTCAGACAAATGCAGATACACACAGTCCGACAGTGGATGGAGCTTGGGGACTCTTATGGGAGATGAGGAGGAAGAATTGCAGACCCAGAAAGGGATAGAAACTCCACAGTTAGACCAACAGAGACGAGACAACTAACCTGGACCCTTGGGGCTCTCTGAGTTTGAACCACCAACCAAAGAATATACACCGGCTGGACCTAGGCCTCCCAGTTAGAATGTAGCAAATGTGCAGCTTGGCCTTTGTGTCCTAAACAACAAGAAAGGGCTCTGTCCCCAAAGCAGTTGCCCATACATGGGATATGTTCTAATAGCTGGGCTGCCTTTGTCTGGCTCAGTGGGAGAGGAAACGCCTAGTCTTGCAGAGACTTGAAGTGSCAGGGTTGGGGGATACCCAGGGGGCCCCCAACCACTCAGAGGAGAAGGAGATGGGGAATGGGGGATGGAGGAAGGAATGTGGGAAGGGGTGATTAGGAAGGTGGCAATGAGTGGAATGTAAAGTGAATAAATAAAAAAGTTTAATTTTTAAGAATTAATGGAATATTCATACTAATATTTAAATTTGGTTGAGGCTGCATCTAATCTCCCACAGGGAAACCTCTCTGCATTTCCAGCCTTGGCTTCTGCCAAGCCAAGCCAAGGCTCCTGAACAAGCCAAGGACACTAGTTCCACAAGAGCCAGCCAGAGTTCCTCCTTTCCCTCTTTTCCCTTCAGCCCTGGGCAAATCCAGCTCTGAAGGCCCCCACCCTGTCCTAAACTCTTCCATGACATCCAGTGATGCCCAAGACTGAGAACCTGTCGTCCTAGGTCTCCATGAGATCCAGGGACCCATGAGCTCGGCTCTGATGGTTCCCTGGGGACCACAAGACTGCCCTTCCCCACTCCAGGAAGGGCGGTCTGCAGCATGGGGAGGGGCATGCAATCCAACTCCCCATGTCCACCTTTGCCCAGTGGCCAGAGCCCTGGCTGAACGTGGGCCACAACTTTTAACTCACAGGACACCACCATAAAAAGATTCATGTAAGGTTCTGGAGTACCATAAAGTATCATTTAAAAAAATAAGCAAGATTAGAAGACCACAATTACCCCCTGAAAATAAAATCAAATAAAGTGTATGAGAAGAGAGGAAGGACTAAAATTGAACCAAATACATGTGCAGTGCTTCTGACCTACTCTCAGATAATACTGATCTTTTATAAAAGGCTGTGCTTACTGATGTCCTTGGAGGAAAATGTACTATAAAGTTCAATAAGGTCTAAATTTTAAAAGAATTCGCTTCAAATAGCCTTTCAAGAACCCAAACAGCAGCTGGTACAATTGCCCTGTGTTGTTTCCTTGGAGACTTCATATCCCCCTGTGCCCCCAAGAAGACAAACTCCAACTCTTATTGTCTATGACCCTGTGGGCACAAATGCCTAGCTGTAGCTAAAACTAATGGGTATCTCAGGAATCTTTTTTAAATTAATCAATTAATTAGTTTCTTACACCCCATATTTTATTCCCCCCGACCCCTTTCCTCCAACTGTTCCACATCCCATACTTCCTCCCCACCCCCTGTCTATAAGTAGATGTCCTCATGTCCCACCCCTCCTGACCTCTAAACTCCCTGGGGCCTCCAGTCTCTTGAGGGTTAGGTGCATCATCTCTGAATGAACACAGACCCAGCAGTCCTCTGATGTGTGTGTGTTAGGGGCCTCATGTCAGCTGGTGTATGCTGCCTGGTTGGGGTCCAGTGTTTGAGAGATCTCGGGGGTCCAGATTAACTGAGACTGCTGGTCCAATTACAGGATTGCCCTTCTCCTCAGCTTCTTTCAGCCTTCCCTAATTCAACAACAGGGGTCAGCCACTTTTGTCCATTGNTCATGAGTCACCAGGCAGACGCCCTTAAAGAAGAAACACAAAAATCCCTTAAAGAATTACAGGAAAACACAAACAATCAAGTGAAGGAACTGAACAAAATTATCCAGGATCTAAAAGTGGAAGTAGAAACAATAAAGAAATCACAAAGTAAGACATCTCTGGAGATAGAAAGCCTTGGAAAGAATCCAGGAGTCATAGATGCAAGCATCAATAACAGAATACAACAGACAGAAGAAAGACCCTCAGGCACACAAGATACCAATAAATAAAAAATTAAAAAAAAAAAAAACAATCACACCATGATAACATTGTCTCTTCCATGGTGAGATTTTTAAAAATATTTTTATTTTTTATTTTCTTTTGACAGGGAGGTGGCTAGGGTAGTGGGTAGATATGAAGTGATGGGGAGATGAGTGGGACTCAGGTACATGATGTGAAATTCAGAAAGAATCAATAAAGTTAAAAAATAATAAAATAAATACATGATCATTGCTGAAGGGCTCTCACGAAAATTTTATGATCCGATTTTACTCATGTAAGTCAGAAATTTAGAAACATTTTTTTTTCTTTTTAGGGTTCACATTAAGGAGAGTTGAAAAGACTTCTGGGTTTAATTAATTTAATTTAGAATATAGGTATTAGCTTGCTCTCAGGAAAATGAATCTTTACCTATACTCTCAAGACCACGCTAAAAGGTAGGAAATGCAGGTGCATTTTTGAGGGCTGTGACGAAGGTGTGGAGACAGGAAACATTATGTCACTGGTACACGTCTCACAACAGTGACTGACGTGTATGTGTCTAGCTACGTACATGTGTCTGTGGGGCCTTTCAACTGCAGCCAGAGAGCTGAAAGACAAGAGACGAGGGTGGAGTCTTGGAAACTTTGCTAAAGTAGAAAATGGGCTTTGATATCTGGAAAGAGATTCTGTCATTCTCACACCCTTGTATCTTCAGATGACGAGTCTAAGACGCTTCCCGCCTGAGAAGCAGCTTACTGATCGACCCGAGTAACTAATGCCAGGAACCCCGGCAAGGAGAAGACAGTGTTAGCAAGATTCCCCTGGGTTAAAAACCTGTAGAAAAGACTTCGGTAACCCTGAGAACAATCTCCGGAGAATTTTCTTTTCAGAACAAGACTTGGTTGAGAAAATAAAGACAAAAACAAATGCTTTGTGGAATGCACCAGCCACTGTTGCTATGACAAAAAGGAAGTTTAAGGAAGAAATCTTACTTGGGCTCACGGTTCTAGGGGACAGTCCCTGATCGGGGAATCATGGGAGCCGGACAGCCAGTCACAGTGTCCTCTTGAAGGAATGAGAGAGGGCACGGTGGTGAAGGCTCTTGCTTAGCTTTCCCTTCTTCATCCAGTCTTGGACCCAATCCCACAGAACGGAGTGGTGTCTGCACATTTGATGCGGGTGTTCCCGCCTCAATTAACACAATGCAGAGACCGGGGAAGGCATGCACAGAGGATGATTTTATCCTGGCAAGTTGATAATATTAACCAGCACATAGGGGAGGACACCTAGAATCCCTGCATCTCTGATTCTCATTTCATTAAGGACAGTTTTTTTTGTTTTTGTTTTTGTTTTTGTTTTTGTTTTTGTTTTTTTTTTGGTACAGCTGAACTGTAAATAATCAAAGGTGCTCAGGGAACAGAAAACACCACACCACTGAAACTTCCCTTACAGCACTGATGGACAGTGTTGTATATGCTCTGTGTCTAGACCCTTGAAAAATAGCAAGTGTCCCTTTTATACCGTGGGCAGTGACAGTCAAAGATTCTGTCCAGCAGTATTTCCTTGTTCCTATGGGCCGCAACGAACACAGCTCACACGGAGGGGGAGGGGGAGGGGGTGCTCATCCAAGAAGTCTCAGCTTCCTGCSCACACACTTCTGTGTTTGCACTAGTGGTAGAGTAAACGCTGGCAGGCAGGAAGGGTGGCACATCCTGCGTCAGAAACGGGCCTGCCCGTGAGTGTGAGTGGCATTTAATAAAGCCAGCTGTTTTTGGACGAAGCGTTTACAGGTTCACATTTCGTGTCATTTACAAAGCACACAAGCATCGCGTATACTATCACAGAACTCACAGCCTGGTTTTTCCCTACTGCTAGAGATCACTGTCCCAGACTTTCTGGCTTCAGGTTATGCTCTCTGATTATCCAGGATCCCACAGGTTTAAGGAGGTACTTTACTGGCATTGAGGAAGGGGTTTTTTGTTTGTTTGGTTTGTTTTTTTGTTTTTTGTTTGTTTGATTTATTTTTTTGCTTTTTGTTTTTTGTTTAAAAGAAGTTAATTCTGTAAATGGGAAAATGCTCGCTTAAACCAAATACCTTCCCACTTTTCAGTAGGAAACAGAAATTTCCTGAGTGATACATGCGAGTTCACATCACTTAAATGCATAAAATATCATCCCTAGTTTTTATGTCACAAAATTAAAATCTTCGCTGACTTCATTGGTCTCCAAGTGCTGACATTTTGTATGCCCCTGTACTTGTCTGCACAGTTACACAGACATAACACCCACACTTAATGCGTTTTAATAAACAGAGGACGCCGTTTTCTCCTCTTCTGACTGTTTATGGAGAGAAGTAAAAGATCCAGCACAGAACCTATTTCAACACGAATGACTCCTTGGGGAATTCATGTGGGCCTGAGCCTGTCGCATGCACAGGAGCCTGCTGACAGCTGCTGCTGTGGGAACACAGAGCGTTCAGGGGAACATCCTTAGTAACATGCTAGTTCTCTTTTTGGAATGAAAACTGTACTGTCAAGACAGTGATTACCATTTTCTCCAAAAAGGTGATGATGCAACCTTTTCTTGTTCAAGTCTTCTTTTTTCCCTTTGTTCCTTACAATCCTCCTAAACACACAAGCCGACATAAAGTCTAGGCAGTCTGCTTAAATGTTGCTATTTATTTTTGTTTGGTTAACTGTCAGGTTTTTTTTTTCATATTAACAGTTTTAATGGTACAAAATTTGAACCTCGTTTTGAAAATGTCTCATCGTTTAGAAAAGTTCTACTTTTAAATGGTATATTTTTATGAAATGGAAAAACTGCTTTTCAAAGCAGCATATTAGTTTATAAAGCCTCCTAAACTCCACCGGGCTTACCAAAGTCTGATAGTCTTGAGTTTAAGAATTCAGTTTCTATCCATCCACAATTCAATAAATGTAAAGCATCTATTTCATTATTTCAATGAGATTTGATACTCTCCTGCGTGCTTACTTAATGTTCTACACTATCTAACACTTAAGGGACAAAATAATATCTAATGGCACTGAATGAATTATGAGAATTATTCTTGACACTTTTCTATTAGAGTGGTATGCTATTTTTTGTTATAGTAATCTCTGTGAATATTAATGCTAGCAGTCTCTCTTTTATATAGCTTCTTCTAGAAAAACTATTCTAGAAAAGAGAAAAGTTACTGCATAAAATTTCTCATCTGTCTCCTACAGTAAGAATTATATGCTTATATATTAAAGTATCAGTACATTATTACCCCACTATTAAACATGAATTATAAAATGAACTCATCAGTAAGGAATTAAATTATTAARGCGCTGTGTTTGCTAACAGCGGTGCCTATTATCCGTTTTCTCTGAGGAATGCAGGCAGCCTCTGTCAGGAGTTCTAGAAAAATCTATGAGGAATTATGTTGAGAGTAAAATTCAGAGTCTCACAGAGGGATAGAGATTCTGGTTTGTGTGTACGTGGGTGTACTGAGCAGGTCTAGCTGTGGGACTCAGGGATGCCTGCTTGCCATTTCTACAAGAATTCTACATTTCATTGGCAGCATCAGAAGCTGCATGTCCAACTGATGTCAAAGGCAGCATTCCAGAGCAAATGGTGGCTGCCTTTGTTCCTCCAAACACAATTATAATTCATAACAGTAGGAAAATTAGTCACAAAGTAGCAACAAAATAATGTTATTGTTGGGGTCATTACAACATGAAGAACTGCATCGAAGGGCTGAAGCCTTAGGGTTGTTGAGAACCACTGCCCCAGAGTATATTCATGGGTACAGAAAGACAGACAGACTTCTAGGACTTGTTACTGGATGTAAATCAAATGTGACGAAGAAGGGAATGTGTAAGATCAGTTATGAGACAGATCATATTATAGGATTCTGGAGGAAGTAAATATCAGAAAAGGAGAGGAAAATGACCAATAAGGCCAAGGGAACTCTGTCCCTATTTATAATCTCATGGAACCAAGAGCATGAATTCAAAACATAGTTGGAATTTGGCTACATGCCACAGAGCAAATAAGAAGCACCAGTTTTGGTTGCCTTGGAAGTGGGGCCTATTCACCATGTTGATGGTTCTATAAGAGGAGAAGGGGCAATTAAATGAAATGCACACCGAACACTGTAGAAGTCAGATCTGGTTCTTCCTCCTAGCCCCAGGCTCCTGGAAATAAGACTCAGACTCAAAATATATTTACAAGTACCTTGGCCACATAGCTAGGCTCTTCTCTGACTAGATCATAACTTAAAACGACCCATTTATTCTAATCTACATTCTGCCATGGGGCGGGTTTCCTGTGCTCAGCTGCCATGCAGCCTCTCTCATCACATCTTCCAGGGCAAACATCCTTCCTGGAACTATCCCATAATCCTTTCTGCCTCCCGGATGTCCCACCTCCTATTTCCTGCCTAAGCCACAGGCCATCGGRTTTATTATTGACAGGTGCCGCATCCATACAGACAAAAGATATTTTCTCTAGAGACCACAGGTAGAGCAACTTGTGTATTGCATATTAAGTATTTGCATATTGAGTGTTTAGCATATTAAGCAGGAGCCTTGGTGCAGTGGACATTGGAAGATTGCAGGAAGTGGCGGGTNATCTGATACTTTCAGCTGCTTGTTGGGTCTTCTGGAGTGCGGTCATGATAGGTCCCTTTTTGTGAGTGCTCCATAGCCTCAGTAATAGTGTCAGACCTTGGGACCTCCCCTTGAACTAGATCCCACATTGGGTTTGTCATTGGACCTTCTTTTTTATGGGTCAAAGTTGTGGCTGTGGGATGGCCCCACTCTCCCTCATTTGATGCCCTGTCTTCCTGCTGGTGGTAGGCTCTATAAGTTCCCACTTCCTACTGTCAGGGATTTCATCTAAGGTCCCTCCCTTTGAGAGTATCTCATTTCCCAGGTCTCTGGTGCATTCTGGAGGGGCCCCTGACCCCCTATCTGCCGAGGTTGCCTGTTTCCATTCTTTCTGCTGGCCCTCAGGTCTTCAGTTCTTTTCCTTCACCCAATACCAGATTAGATTCCCCTCTTCCCTCCACTCCCTCCCCCTGTCCACTTTCTCTCTCAGGTTCCTTTCTCCCTYCCTCCCAACCTATGATTGCGTTGTTCTCCTACCCAAGTGGAACTGAGGCATCCTCACTTGGGCACTTCAGTTTGTTGACCTTTTGGAGTTCTGTGGACTGTATCTTGGGTACTCTGTACTTTTTTTTTTTTTTTTGCTAATATCCACTTATTAGTGAGTACATACCATGCATGAGCTTTTGGGTCTGAGTTACCTCACTCAAGATGACATTTTCTAGTCCCATCCATTTGCCTGCATAACTCATGATCTCCTAGTTCTTGAGAGCTGAGTAGTATTCCATTGTGAAAATGAACCATGTTTTCTGTATTCATTCTTCTGTCATGGGATATCTGAGTGGTTTCCAGCTTCTGACTATCACAAATAAGCCACTATGTACATAGTGGAACACATGCCCCTGTGGCATGGTGGGGCATCTTTTGAGTATATTCCCAAGGGTGATATAGCTGGATMTTCAGGCARATCTAYTTCCAATTTTCTGAGGAACCTCCAGAYTGATTTCCAGAGTGGTTGTACCAGTTTGCAATCCCACCARCAATGGAGGAGTKTTCCTYTTTCTMCACATCCTCTCCAACATGTGTTGTCACCTGAGGTTTTGATCTTAGCCATTCTGATTTGTGTTAGGTGGAATCTCAGGGTCGTTTTGATTTGCATTTCTCTGATCACTGAGGACTTTGAACATTTCTTTAGGTGCTTCTAAGCCATTTGAGATTCCTCAGTTGTGAAATCTTGGTTTAGTTCTAGACCCTATTTTTTATTGGGATGTTTGGTTTTTTGGTGATTAGCTTCTTGAATTCTTTATATATTTTGGATATTAGCCCTCTATCAGATGTTGGGTTAGTGAAGATTTTTTTTCTGAATCTGTAGGTTGCCGATTTGATTTGTCCTAATGACTATGTCCTTTGTCTTACAGAAACTTTCCAATTTCATGAGGTCCAATTTATCAATCCTTGATCTTAGAGCATGAGTCATTGATGTTCTGTTTAGGAAATTTCTCCCCATGACAGTGAGTTCAAGGTTCTTTCCCACTTTCTTATCTAATAGATTCATCATATCTAGTTTTATGTTTAGGTCCTTGATCTACTTGGACTTGAGCTTTGTGCAAGGTGACAAATATGGGTCTATTTTCATTTTATAAATTTATTTTTTTATTTTGTGTATATTGATGTTTTGCCTACATCTGTGTGAGGGTGTTGGATCCCACAGAAGTAGAATTACAGATAGATGTGAACTGCCATGTGGTTACTGGAAATTTAACCTTGGTCCTCTGGAAGATAAGCCAGTGCTCTTAACCACTGAGCCATCTCTCTGGCCCCCATGTCAGGAATCATTGTAAGAAACAATGAGCTAACATTACCTAGATGTGGTTAATGAAATAAGGAATGCAATTTCCTCTTAAGAAGTTGAATAAAGCCTATTAGATCTAGAGCCAGTGGGTTCTTCTCTATGGCATGATTGATTCTATTATTAATTCTGAATCTTGCCTGATCTCTCAAGTAGCTATGTATCTATGAGACAGATGTTTCCTCTCTTCAGATATATTTGAACTTTATTATCAAACAAGGCAAGTTTTCAACCTCTCAAGAGTTTTATTTCAACAGAGAATGACAGCATGGTGAGACTCACTCCTGTTTGTCTTTTCTTTAGTGTCCATTATTTGGCTTTCATTCTTCTTTTAGCTGTTCATCTATTTTTCCTTTGTCTTTCTCCTTTCCATCCTTCATTCTTCTCACTTTTTCTCCTCATTCTTTTTCCTTTATTACTTTCGTATTCATTCTTTTTGCTTTAATTCAATTATGTTAGACATTGTACCCATTATGAGGATGCTCATCCTATAAGTGTTTTTCTAGAACAGTGTTCATGTAAGAGTCATCTGAGACCAGCTATGATTACATGCATATAGAGGATCTGTATGGATGGGGAGAAAAATCTTATTATTTTGCGTATGTATATAGAAATAAAGATATTTATAGATGCTTCAGTTGTCATAGGAAAATATTCCTATTTTAAGCCTCTTTTTTTCTGTTCAAAGTGGCTCGAATGTTCTCTAAATGGTCTTAGCATCAGGTGCTTCAGTTTGACACCAACACCAATATTCTTTGTCAGCATGTAAGATTTGAGATAGAATAAACAACATTAAGGGTCATCTTCACATGCAAGTCACCCAGAGTATCCATTCATGGCTTCACACTCAAACTTTGTGTTTGATTAAAGCTCTGTTATTACTTCCTTGACATTCTTGGTCATGTTTGAATATTTATATTTTGTAAAATGACACATGATTATTGTTTGAATATATTGTCTGTGTTGTCAAATGGGACAATGCTCCATGCGTGTGAGCAGAGAACATAAATTCAACATGTATATGTGTCACCATGACATTTTATATGCACATAGTGTTTCTTATAGCTGAACATACAAAATTCCTATAGATTCATTCAGTTTAGAAATTCTAAAGCCTAGCATGAATAAGAAGGATGTTGTTAGCAAGAGTCCATTCTTTCCTTGCCTACAAGAACTTGTTTCTAATATAGAAACACAATAGCCTAAAAACATTATCAAGGAAACTTATGATGATCTTCTCTATGTTACTTCCATGTCACATACACCAATTTAATCTGAAAATAATGCATAAAAGAAAGAGGAAAGATAGAACAAACCAAGCTTTCTTTACTTTTGAGTCTATGCATATTCACTAGTAAGCTGAAGAGAAAGTGTTAGTAGAATTGGAGTTTCATGGTACGTAGAAAAAATGAGTAGGTTACAGATCTTCAGTATTTCTATTGTTCTAAAAAAATGACATGAGAGGGCTGGAGAGTCAAGGGCACTGGCTGTTCTTCCAGAGGTCCTGAGTTCAATTCCCAGCAACCACATGGTGGCTCACAACCATCTGTATTGGGATCTGATGCCCTCTTCTGGTGTGTGTCTGAAGAGAGCAACATTGTACTCATATACATAAAACAAATAAATAAATATTTTTAAAAGATAACATGAATTTGAGCTATGAAATTGCCATAGTTTCATGTAGCACAAATTGTGTCATTTATGTAATTTCATAGACAAATTCAAAGGCTTTATGTTTGTATCTGAAATTGACATTTTATAATATAATGATAAAGGTTTACACTAATGATTGTCACTTAGATGTAATTTAAAACAAATAGAAGTCACTATAGAAAGTCAAGAGGAAAGAGGTGGCAAACTACAGAAGATGAAAAATGAAAGAAAAGGAACAGAAAAGGAAGGTTTATATTTAGTCCTTTCCCCTTTTTTTGTTCGCAAACTTCATTGCTGTCTGTATTCAGGTCTGATCGTATTTCTCCATTTTTTAGGCAAAGATAGGAAAGGGCAGAGGGAAGGGGACTTAGGGGACGTATGGTGAGGGGGGAACTGGGAAAGGGGAAAGCACTCGGAATGTAAACAAAGAATATAGAAAATTTAAAAAATGGAAAAAAAGAAAAGTGATTCTTTTTACTCAGCTGGTGTGGGTTAGTGAATATTTTCACTCATCAAAAAGAACAGAACAAACTATTGTTTCTCCTTTTTATACATAAGGAATCCTATAATTCAAGTGTTGCATAGGTTTTCTACTGTGTTCAGGGAGGCTCCCCATTACAGTAAGGTTACTATAAGATGATGGTAGAAATGAGATCAAAGTAAATTTTTTCATTTGTTTATATATAACTATATATATAGTTCAACATGCACTTAACACTTTAAGCGTATTTAAGTACAGATCAAGGTGTGTGAGTTACTGCTGTGAACAATGTAGGCAATTTTTCCCCTCAAAATGCTCTAACATTTAACCTATTGCTAATTGGTGAAGAGTGTAGACTCTTAGATTACCCTACCAACAGATTATATAACTTACAGTTGCACACATCTGCTGAGTTCACACACCTCTGTCTACATACCAAGATAAAAGGGAGTGTAGGGTGATTTTGATTTAAGTGAGGAAAAACTTTCCTTTTCCTTTGGTAGCAACTTTTTCTTTTTAAAAAATATTTTAAGGTGTTTGAGAGATGGCTCTGTGGTTAAGAACACTGCTTTTACAGTGGACCTATTTTCAAGTTCCAAAATTCACATGGTAGCTCTTAGCCTCCTAAAACTCCAGTTCAAGAGGATTCAGCATTCTCTTCTGGTTTCCATAGTCTTCAGGCACACATATCATGCACAGACATGCATTCAGGTAAAACACTCACACTTAAAAATGTTTTTAAAGATCTTACTTTAAAATAAAATGTGCATGTGTAATAAAATATATTTAAATAAAATGTATATATGTAATAAAATGTATTATATCTGTGTACACGTGTCTTGGGGGCATCTGTGGGTATAGGCATCTAAGTTCAGGTTCTCATAGAGGAAAAGAGTGTTTGATCCCCTGGATCTGGAGTTAGAGGTGGTTGTAAGCTGCCATAGCCACTAAGTACCAAACTTGGGTCCACAGTCGTCATGAGAGCCATGTCTTCCTCTCTGTTCTCTTTCTCTCTCTCCCTATTCTGCGTCATCTGCACCACTGCAATACTCTCCTCTCTGATTTCCCTGTCTATAAATCCAAAACCTACGCTCCTTATAATTGTTCCATCCAACATCCTAAAGCACAACTCTGATGCAGCACTCGAAACCCCAAATCCTGTAGTAACCCCTGTTACTTATTCAATGACATCCCAGCATTTAAGATATTCCACAATACAATCTTATGGCACTTCTTTAAATTCCCCTCATATCCTCGGCCATAGCTCAAGTCAACCTTTTGTGTTTCTTCAAACATTCTGTGTTTCTCATGCTATTTTTGCCCTCTTCTGTCCATATATTTACACTTATAAGTCCTATATATCCTACAAGTAGAAATATCAGTCTATGTTGCTTTTCTTTCCCCAAAGCAAAAAAAAGTAACTAATTTATTAATCCGTCAAATCCCAAATATTTTATTTGAGCATATTTCAACAGTACTTAGCCTCTTTCCCCTTTGATACATTTTGTACCCTAATATTATTCATGTTATAATATGTTATGTTTACATAATAATGATTTTATTATGATAAGTCCAATTAGTATAATAATCTGCCTTAGATATTTGAAACTCAAACCTGGTCCATAGATTGCACTAAAAATGTTTTTTAAAAATAAACAAAATAGAGAAGTAATTTTTCCCTAGAATATAATCAGTTGAATGCCAAGAGGTCTAATAGAAATTGGAAAGCATCCTGAAGGTCTTAGCCAAAAGTAATTATTTTACATGCAAAGCATAAACATTTTCAAATAAAAAAGAGATAGTTTTATTTGTGAAAGGAAATACTTTTATTCTAGATCAATGACAGAGTATGAAAAAATACAAAAAGGAAAGTGACAAAAACAGGATAGTTAATCATGGATATGTGTATCTCATGAAACTTTCATTTCTTTATTCTTCCATACTCTGTCATTGAAGTGTCTTGCATAGCCGGGCGTTGGTGGTGTAAGCCTTTAATCCCAGCACTTGGGAGGCAGAGGCAGGCAAATTTCTGAGTTCGAGGCCAGCCTGGTCTACAGAGTGAGTTCCACGACAGCCAGGGCTACACAGAGAAACTCTGTCTCGAAAAAAACAAAAAACAAAAAACAAAAAAAAAAAAGTTAAGTGTCTTGTATTAAGTCCATTGCAATCTATTGCCACGTGCTTTTGACCAGATTTTTTAAAAATAATTTTCTTTTTACACTTGAAAATCCCTTTTCATTGTTGTATATTCTGTTTGTACTAAGCTTTATAAATATCTTAAAGTCATTTTTTTCTATTTTTAAACCTTTAACTCTTTTTATTGCCCATGTAGGTGTAATGTAATTTTGTTTACCTTAAAAATATTACTTGACAATTTTATCCATGTGTATGGTGTATTTTGTTTTGTTTTCCTCTTATTATTTTCTCTCATCCTCCCAACAACAGTTATGAAATCATTTTCCTTCCCAATAATTCCCCCCCCCCTCTGCTCTCATGTCTTGTTTATGAGCCACTGAGTTTAATTAGGATTGCTGGCATAAACATAGGTGGGGATTATTTACTAGGGCACAAACAACATACTGGTGTCCATAGATATAAAACTGAAGAAAATGACTCTCCTACTCTGAGCAGAGATTGACTGTCAATAGCTACTCAGGTAAGAATGGACATTATGAAGTCCCCTTTCTCCCAGGATAAAATGTTGATGAGCCCATATTGTGCACATGTTGTCTACTAAGCTACAAAGGCATTCAGGCCTCTTAATCTGATTCACATTTTTGCAGTGAGTATCGTTGATATTTCCGTCATCTGCAGACTATGTTTCATATATTTAGAAAAATTCTCGTGTAATTAGGCTCCCTCTTTAAATATAAAGGTCAGATTTCCAATTCCTAGCTTCCTTTGCAGCTAGGAAACAGGCATGTAACCTAGGATATACTAAACAAGTACAGTCATGCGAGACAGTGATTTGCAAGTAACATGAACAAACTGGCTCTGTGAGGAAGTCTCATATCTCTATCACAACTGGTGGCAGATGTATCTAAATCATGGGAGCAGTAGCAGCACAGATGTGGCATTGGCACTGGTGGTACTATCAGTTAAAGTCAATTAAAGGTCTTGGCACTTGATGTTTGCCAGGGGCAGAAACTGCAGTTCTTCTTTATCTGGACAGTTCTGTGTTGTGGCCTTGAATAATATTCTTGAAAGGTTAGAGCTAATCTGTTTTGTTTTGTTTTGTTTTGTTTTGTTTTGTTTGCAACCTTCCCCCATCAACAATACTCATGACTACCTAACATTTATTTACAAGTACTTTTTCTTGCTGTAAAATAACTGGAATGTGTTTTATTCTAAGAACCTTAATGGATGCATTCCTCATTTGAGTTTGTTTTAGAACCGATTCCTCTTACAAGCTGCCATACCAGACTATTTACTTATGTTTCCGCGCTGCCTTCCATATGCTATGTTTCCCTATTTTTAGCATGTACTCCATATCCAGTTTCTGAAGCCTAGATACATGCTACAGCTCTTCAGAATATGAAAGGAAACACTGGGAATATGCCATGGGCTCTTCTGCCACCTTTTTAATTTATTCCAGCAAAGTGTTCACAGTCTACTTTACTGTCTTAATATTGGCTGTCTTCCAGGGTAGGTCATCTTCCCTGAGGCGGGCTTTAAAGGCATAGCACTTGGCATGTAGAATATGCCCTCCCCACACACACACACACACACACACACACACTGTTCTTCCCTTATAACATCTTGAGTTTATATTTTCAGGAGTCCTTTTCTTCAATTAAGCTAATGTCCTTACTGCAAAAGTAGTATGTAAATATAGGCCCATGGTAAAAATAAATTTCAAGTAGTACAGAGAAAGCAAATAAATTAACAACTACTGGCTAATTTCAGGGCAATATGTGTGTGTGTGCATGCTACTTGGATATGTGTGTGTGTGTGTGTGTGTGTGTGTGTGCACGCGTGTGTGTTTTCTCTGTACTACTTGAAATACTTATATGTTCTATGCCATTATATGTTATATATCATCTTACTCTAAGCACATACTAGATAGAATAAATATTATGTGGAAAAATTCATTTTAAGAAATACTGTGTACCAGGAGTTGAAGTCACTCCTTTGCTTTACCAAAAGCAAATAAAGTGTTGCACAAACTAAAAACATCAATAGCTTGTAGCTTATCTATCAAACATGTCAAGTTATCATTGCCCTCAAAAATGGAGGGACCAACCATCAAATGAAGAAGATAGAAAATTGCTGGAACATTAACGTGGCATGTTTCAAAATATATACATGCTTTCTTGTACTTGACGTTCTCAAGAACTTGAGTTTACTACATATCAGTTATGGAAATTATTTTCATATCTTTACAGCAACATAATATTCCATGTAAGGAGGTGCAATACTTTACTGTACTGAATGAATTTCCCTAATATACACATTTATTTTGTTCCCAGTATTTTCTGATCATAAATAATGAATTAAAATGTTGCACTGCAGGAATTACTGTGGAATTACTTCACAAAAATCCTATGTGATTCTGAAAGCTGAGACGAGGATTCAGCCAGAAAATTACTTGTCTGTCATGTAAGCCAAATGACTTGATCATAGATTCCCACCAAACATATGAAAAAGGCAGGTGTAGCAGCAATCCCAGCATGGGAAAAGTGAAGGTAAGAGGACACTGGAAGTCTGAGATAGTTTCGCCAAACTGAGCACCTCCAAGTTCTATCACAAGAAATAAAAGCAATGTAGGAAGAGAGCTGACAACCTCTGGCTTCCTCAGGCTCTCTCTAGCAAAGGCATCCACAATGCCCTAAAGTATTGTACCACTTTGTCTTCAGCCCAGTAATGTGTGAAAGAGACTTTTACACATAACCTCTACAAGTGTTCTATTGGGTTGTTGAACTTTTGCCAGTCTGACAGGCTGGAAAGACTGTATTAGATTCATTTTAATTTTCACTTCTTTTATTGTGAGTGAAACTGAACATCTTTTCATATTTCCAGGAGACATTTTATGCCACTTTAAAATTATATGCTCATATTTCTAGTTTCTTTTTATTTTCTTAATGTGCCGGTTACTTTTCTGGTAGAGATACTGATATACACTGAAGCAATTTTCTCACAGTTTCTAATTTGTCTTTCTTTATGTTAGTTTATGTGGAATATAACAAAATATATGCTGAATTCACCAGTACTTCGTTTATTATACCAGGATTTTGAATTATATATAAAAAGCTTTTTCCAACAACATAGTTTGTATATTTTCTATTTTTACATTTATTTTCTTCCGTTGTTTGTTGTTTGCAATGTAAGCTATGGTTTTTCATATATATATATTAATTTCTTCCATCCACTGACATTTGTTGTTTGCAATGTAAGCTATGGTTTTTCATATATATATAT
>BDUI01002517.1:104214-120866 GCA_002335545.1 Apodemus speciosus | reverse complement strand
ATATGTCGAGTGATTATCCAGTTGTCACAAAACCTATTTAGAAAGCCATCTTTATTCCAGAGATTTAAAATTCCACCATTATACCATATAATCTTTGTTTGTTTGTTTGTTTGTTAATAGAGAAGACCTCATGAAGCCCACACTGACTTGAACTTACTATGTGGACAAGGATGATCCTAAACTCCCTGTATGAATCTGTTTATGCAGTGTGGGGTAATCTCACCTAGGACTTCATATCCTCTGAACTGTGTTACAACCTGACACAATTTCCATATTATTCTTAGTCTCTTTCTAGACTTCTGTTCCATTGACATATTGTAATTAGGTTATTTCTGACACATACAAAATGTATATGTGTGTATGTGTTTGCATGTGTGTGTATGTGTATATATGTACTGGGTCTGCCTCCTGTATGGGCTGTTTACAATAATATTTAATCAGAATTTTTTCTGACACTGACTTATGTGGCCCAACCTGGCCTTGAACATACAACCTTCTTGTCTTAGCAGCCTGAGAGATGCAATTATAAGCATGTGTCACCATGCCTGATCAACAGTATTCTTGGGAAATTTCTATGGGAAAGGGGTTGTTGTGTGATTTTTTTTTTTTACCTCTTTCTAAGCATGTGTCACTTATCTTTCTTTTCTTTTGGTAGATTCCATATTTTTCCACCTGGATTATTAGCCAAGACTCCAGTATTGTGTTCAAAAATAATACTAATCTTCATCATCCTTGCTTTGTTTCTAACTTTAATAAGAGATGCAGAATTTTTGATTYAGGTTCCTGATAGATGCTTTACTAAGTAATTAGGATGTACTATATTTTATCAAATCAATTTCTATTATGTAGATAATTATTGTATCTCTGAATGTTTCCACTTAAAATAATGCTACAATAAGCATTGCATTAAGAAATATTTTGTTTAGAGAAATGTCTTCAGATATTCTAAGGTGTGAAAGAGTTAATTACTTTTCTGATTTAAAAATAAATGTGGGTATCCCAGGACATTTATTCCTTTTGGGGTTTGTGGGTATATAAATTTCATTGTTAGTGTTTCTAAAATTTATCTATCATTTATAAGGAGATACTAGTCTTTTTGTTCCTAGATCCTGATTGTCAGAATTTTATTTGTGACTTTTTGTTCTATCTATATTCCTAATTTATGCTAATCTATATTTCCCTTCCCTTCTTTTCTTTCTTCTGGGTATATAACATGAGAAAAATAAAGTGGAGAATGCCCATTCTTTTTTAATCCGAAGTTTTCCCTTTCAATGAACATTAAACCACTTAGGTATCAAGTATGTTTAAGGGATTGCATATTTGACTATTGCTTACATTTCTTTTCATAAGTATTGCTCTCTGTACATTTCTATTTGTTCTGGGCTAACTTATAAAATCTTGTTTATAGTAAATTGCATGTAGTCTTTCACTTTAGTTTACATGAAATTATATGTAGTATTTTCTATCAATATTAAAATGCAGATTTATAGTTTTCTTCTTCTGTAATTGGTGCCATTTCCTTTATTTTTCTTGATCATGCTTGCTAAGGTTTCATTAGTTTAAGTTAGAATTTTTGTGCTTATGTTTTCAAGTGTGTTGAAGCATCTTATTAACAATGTGAAAATTCTGAAAGAAACCCATTCGTGGAGCTCACAGGGAGGCACAATAGAGTGGATACCAAAAACAAAACAACAACAACAACAAAACCAAAGCAAAACCAAAACAGAGTTAGGAATGTCCTCACCCCAGAGACAGAGAAAGAGGGGGTCATTTGGGATTATGCAGAAGCCTGGCAAAATAAAAACAAGGAGACAGAGGGAGCTGAGAGCCAGAGAACAAGGTGCTGAAAGTTGTGGAAAATCAGTTAACTCATGGGCTAAGAAGATGCAGGACCACACAAAAAGGAAGTTCCTTTTCCCAAGGAGCAGTGGAGTGGGGTGGGGAGTGTTTGGTTGCAAAGAAGGCATTGCCAGGTGAGGGATCAGATGATAGGAGGGCAGAATGCCTTGCACATTGTAAGCAACAAACAAATTAAGGGGGAAAAGTGTGAAATAACTGATTTGGTGATGTTAGAGAATAACTGAAATATTGTCACTTTGTGGAAAATCAGCATTAAAGAGTTTTACACATGTGACTCATTTTCTCTTCCCAGCAACTGTATAATAAAGGCACTACTACCATCATCCTTCCAGTAAAATTAATACATATAGATATAAGAAGCTAAGACTGAACAATTTACCTATCCCAAAGCAGCCAGCTAATAGACTCAACTTGGGATCTGCTTCACCCTGCAGTCTGTGTGCTGCACAATGTTACCGTCCCTGCTCTCTTTATCTCTTCCTGTGGACCCTCTGATGGTATAGACGGACTCAATAGAAACACTGTGATCATTTTGTTAAATTCAAAAATATGAAACTGGCTGTGAACCCTTGACACAGGTACTTCTTTGATATATGTTTCTGGCATGCCTGTCTTTCTTCCTTCTTTACACAGAAGAAATTCTTAACCTGCTGCATTATTTGCTCTACCTAGTTCCTATAAAATCCCAATAAATAGGCAATAAAAATGTTCATCCTTGGGTGGTGTCTGATAAAAATTTTAAAAAGGGTTTACCTAAGTATATTGTTCTAACCAGTCTCTGATTTCTGATTGTTTACTGTCGATTTTGAAGCATTACTATATTGTGAGGTTTTAATTTGGAAATCTTGGATAAAATTAAAGTGGAATAAAAATTCTCTTGAAATTAAGCCTATTCAAATATCTTTTCAGCAGGTCAGGATTATTGTATAGAGAATTTGTCACAGCATTCTTATTCATCAAAACACAAACTTTCTATGTCAAGTAGTTGCTACTGGGTGCACAAGAAAGTGTACAGCTGCAACATCAGGCCTTTAGTATTTAACTGAGAGGAAAAGCTTAGAATTATATTCAGGACATAGTATCCATGGCAACTTGCCCAGCAGCTTTTTAACTTTTCAACCTATCAAAAGATGATTCTTTGGTTTTCTTTCAATCCTTTTTTCCTTGGCTCTATTTTTCTTTATTTGTCTATAGCCATAATGATTACAGGCTCCTTTAGCAATATCATTTGCTAGACAATAAAATGGTGAATGACATATTACCTTATCACTAGTGAACACATACATCTTCACTTATCTAGGTTCCTGTAATTAACAATCTTTCAGCATTGCAGTAAAGCAGAACTATGTGAAAACCTATCTATGCTCTAGCTAGATAACAGAGAAGAAAGCTTTGGCAGGCCATTGTTATTATTGTAGAATTGCATTAGTACACATATAAACAGTTGTTAAACTCACTGCAGCAAAGCCTTCATTACTTGGATTGTTTGGCGATAGGAGGTTGTAATTGATTCATTTTCCCTGTTCACTAAAAATTAAGTGGGAAACCTTTATATTTATGATCCATATTACCAGCTCCCCCGAAAGGTGCTAGTCTACTTTCTAGCTTATGCTTTAGAATCTGTTTAAAAGTACCGGCTCCTTCTTTCATGCCAAGGCACCTTGAATTTTGCAGACCCTGAGGCTCATGACTCTGCAAGTCAGGGATCCTTGGAACCAAGTATACAGCAACCGAGATGAAGGATTGCTCACTGAGTGCTGATGCCAAAACACACTCTGAATTTTGCTTCTGTAAAAATACATCTGTGATATCAGGAGGGTGTTTTTTTTTTCCTTTAAAGCTAAGGCAAATGGTTGTTTGTCTGAGGTAGTACGGGACATTGGTTAATAGCACAGCCTCTGGAGCTGGTTTATTTTGGGTTCAAACCAAGGCTGTACATTCTATTAACTGATGGTTTTTAGCAAGCTAACAAATCTGAATATCAGTTTCCCTATCAGTAAAATGGAAACATTCATTGAACTGACCTCATAAGGTAATTGTGAAGATTGCATGTGAACTGCTTATGGCCGTGCCTGCCTTGGACACAGGAAGCAGTCACTGCGAGCTCTTGTTATTTCTCAGGAAGATGGCGTGCCAAGTGCGAATCGGTTTTATAGAAAAACCCTGTGGTAAGGGTAATTACAATAGTACTAAACCATCCATTCTGAAGTCTGTGGAGACAGGTCCTTTAAGGAGACAAAATTTCTTAACATAGTTGGAGCAACTGCCTGCACTTGAAAAGTAATAAAAATGCGTGTCTTTAAAAACATCGTGAATTTCAGATTTTCCACTACTTCACTCAAACCCTGCCTCCAATGAGTCACAATTGTGAAACTATATTGAGCATTTGTTTAGTAGTCTCTATGCGTGCCAACATGGAATACAGTTCTCGAAGGAGAAAAGGATAGATAGCTTTTTTGTTTCATTCACTTTGTCTTATGTACGCTTTGGGGTGCTAAGATCCTCTCAGCTTATTCGTGTATCTCAGCAATTCTTGTTATTTCTTTATTTGGCCTTTTGTCTATCACCTGATTCTTAAGCTCATTTCCTTAGCAATGCATTCCTAGAAGTCTGAATAAATAAACAAATTGAAGTCTATGTACACACATTAATACGATCATTTTGTGCTTCCACAACTGTGTCAGAAAAGTGGATCTATGAGAGGACATCGAAAAGACTCTTAGAATTTATTTTACTGCCCAGAAACACTAATACTGGGGGAGATTTGTAGCTCAATCATTCCTAATCCCTTAGGTGAGGTTTCTATGGAATCACACTAACTCATTCACCCTCTCTCTTTCACACTTAACTGCTAATCCAATCTCTCACCTCCAACCCCCCATTCCCAACCCGAGCCCACCCCACCTTCCATACCACCTATGGCTCTCTCTCCCCTCTGTGCCTAACTAATCTTCTGAGGGCTTAAAACGTGTGTTTTCCTGGATGTGTCCCTTTGTCTCTTTGTTTCAGCCTGAGAGTGTGCACGTGTCTCTGTAGCAGCTGAGGTCTCTGTTTGCCATTGTGTGTGCATGGGTGGGTGACCGTGTACCTTCCAACGGAAGAATAGGGGTCTGTGAGTAATCGACTGTATATTAGCCACAAATAGCCCTTTAAAATGGCTATAGAAACATCTTCAGTCGTCATTGTGGCCTGCCTTCTTAGAGCTACCTTAAATTTTCCGGCAGAATTCACACAACTCAGCCCCCGCCTGGACACAGAGGCTTAAGTTTTCTCCGTCTTCCTTTTTCCTTTTTGTCTGTTTTGAGAGCAACAGCCCCTGGTAACTCACCCTCCTTTGCTACCCGTCCCCCCCCCCTTCTCTTTCTAGGCTGTGCCAAAATCTCCCCAGCAACATCTAAAGAGAAAGGGGGGAGGTGCAGAGAAAGGGGGGACACAACCAATCATTAGTTTGGGAAAAATATACAAGTTAATGAAATGTTGGCTCAGATATTGTTCCTGCGTCTGTGGATGAATGTGAGTTTTCTGTGTACTAAATGGACAGATTAGCACTATCAAGCAATAAAATTTTGATAAGAGACGTTTTGATTAAGATGCAAGAATGCTACCCAACTTACAACATGCTTCAAACATTTACAAGGACCAACTTTATTTTGATTATAATGAAGTCTCTCCCAAAGCCTTATTAAAATTGAGCACAACAGTCTCTTACAATAGGAATGCTTACCTTGAAGTAACCTGACAGGAATTCCAAATACTTTGCAGAACCACAAAGAGGAACCAAGGTCTGGACTCCAGTCCCATTTCCACTATTGATGTACTGTATGACTTAAAACACGTTTCTTAGTGTCTTTATCTCACCTTGCCTGCTTTTGAAGGAAAACTACTTACTCTTCACAAATATGTTCACATAAAACTTTATAAAACGTGGAGAGAAATATGTGAATTACATTAGGGAAGATGAGAATAACATTTAGTAAATCTAAAACAGTTATCTCTGCAAATAATTGATGCCCAGTGACACCAAATACCAAAGGAGGTTTCAAAAACAATTAAGCTATGTAGTAATTCTGTGCAATGATCTTATCTGTGATCTCTGCACCTTTTTTGCTACAGTGTCATTAGAATTTTTGCTAATAGGCTCAATCATACTCTTTTAAAAATAGGTTATTTGGAGGAATAATTGGTATACAGCACACTGCATATATTTAAAGTGTACAATTTGATGATTGATTTAATATCTGTGAATACCCATGAAACTGAAACCACAATCAAAAGATTATGGACGGGTCTATCAGTTACACGAGCTTCCTTTATCATAATTTTTTCCCTTATGCTCTGAGCTTCTCTTTTCATCTCCAAGGAAACCAAGGATGTGCTTTATGCTATGGCAGATTAATTTGCAGCTTCTAGAATTTTCTATAAGTGAAATAGTATATGTATTTTTTAAAATTAGCTTTGTTCTTTCATTCAGTATAACTTTCATTCAAGTTATATGTATTAATCACATTCATTTTTGTTTCTGAATACTATTCAACTACAAAATTATAGTATAGTTCTTTTATGTGATCATCTATTAATGGACAAAAAACTGCTTACCATTTGGTTATTGAAAACAAAGATGCTATGGGCAGTCATATATACATTTGTGTAGACATTTACTTTTGTGAAAATACATGGACTAGGACTGACTGGGTGGTATGGTGAGTGAAAATTTATGTTTATAAAAAGCTAAAAGTTTTCTAACATAGTTGCACAATTTTATGGTTCTAACATCAGTGTGTGAGAATTCTAGATGTTCCACATGCTTGCTTATACTTGATGCAGTCCCTGTTTTACTTTTCAGCCTTTCTTGTGTTTGGGTGGTGACATTTCAGTGTGGCTTTAGTTTATGTGTCTCTAATGATGAATTGGATCATTTTATGGACTTATTTGCCATTCACATATCTTCATTAATAAGTATTTGGTTGTTTACTTATTGATTTTTGAGGCTTCCCTGAATACTCTAGATGCAAGTCCATTTTTAAGACAAGTGATTCAAAAATATGGTTTCTAGGCTATGATTTGTCTTTTGATTTTTCTAATAGAGTCATTAAAGAGCATATGTTCTTGATTTAGATGAAGTTCACCCTTCCTTTTTGAATTATGTATTGATGTAATAGCAAAGAGAAAAGGAAAGAAAAACTTTATTAGATATAACTTAAAAATATTGGCTGAACAGAGTTCCATAGAGATATCTTCTGGTATGTTACTCAGCTTAACAGATGTCCTTAAACCTGGAACCTAGGAACACAGTAGACTGGTTCTAAACAATAAACAGTTGCCAATGCAAGATTAAAATCCCATCTTCCCTATCCTTTATCAAGTCATTAAAGTAAGTAGTAGCACACGAATATATAGTGTCTCTACCATATTCACACCACAGATATAAATAAATAATCTTGAGAATGTAGACAATAAAATGCAATAAAAATTAAGAAATTATTTGTAGTTATCATTTTAATATAACTTATTTATTTCTGAAATTTTATATTTTAYCTTTTTCAGTGTGATTATTTTTATATCCAGCATAGCACAGTAGAAATCAACATCTAGAATCTTTGAAGTTCTACAGAAATTCAACATCAAAACTGACAAGTCAATAAAAGTGCAAATGAATCAAATGAATAGTCATCAAAAGAAGAAACAGGAACGACCAATAAATTTTAGAAAAAGGTGTTTTAACATCCTTAGCCATCAGAGAAACGTAAGTTAAAACCACACTGAGATTCCATGTCGCTCCCAATCAAAATAGCCATCATCAAGGAAACAAATGACAGGATTAAAGGCACACGCCTTTAATCCCAGCACTCAGGAGGCAGTGACACTCATATTTCTGAGTTCAAGGTCAGCCTGTTCTACAAGACAAGTTCCAGGATAGCCAGGGCTACACAGAGAATCCTGTCTTGAAAAACCAGAGAGAGAGAGAGAGAGAGAGAGAGAGAGAGAGAGAGAGAGAGAGAGAGAGAAGAAAATAATAAAAATGAAAACAAATGCTGGCACAAGTTTGGAGAAAGAAAAATAACCCTAATTCACTGGTGATGGGAATATAAACTGGTGCAGTCATAATGGAAATTCGTATCGGGGCTTATAAATATCCAAATAGAAATAAAGTTATCATACAATCTAGTTATACAACTCCGGTATGCACTCAAAGTCATTTAATGTGGTATTCTAAGTCAGCATACCACAGAAATACCTACATGTCCATATTAATTGCTCTACTCACAAGAGCTAAGATATGGGCCCAGCCTAGATGCTTATCTACCAATCAATAGACTTTTTAAAACATGATATACAATAAATATATCAATATAAAATAAACTTTTAAAATTTCCAGTATCTCAGTAACATTGTATGGACTGAGTAGGTGGTACTTTGTGTGTGTGTGTGTGTGTGTGTATTGTATGTATGTATGTATGCATGTGTACATGAGTATGTATATGTGTAACAACAGCTGATGGAGAAGAAGCCATGAATGTGAGAGAAAGCAAGGGAAATGGATGAGAAGAGATGGAGGGGAGAAAATGATGTAATTCTATCATAATTTACAAAAACCTTTAAAATGCTATTAAAAGTAATTTATGTTTGGACAGTGTACATAACTAGTTTGCAAAGTTGCTGAAATTTTAAGTATATTCTTTTGCAAGCCAGCTCAAGTCATTACTTTGATTCCTTAAGGGAACTCTGTTGAATTCAATTTAACATTTTATAGAAAATGTCACCTTCATTTTTGTTACTATCCAAGTGAAATTGAGAATTTATTTTCTCCAAATATTTTTTTAAGTTATAGGTAGATTGACTGTTAAATAATACCAAAAAGAGCATGTATACTTCTATTTGAACTTTTTGACATATGAAGCCCATATTTCAATTTAAGGCATTTTTTTTTTTTTTGGTTTTTCAAGACAGGGTTTCTCTGTGTAGCCCTGGCTGTCCTGGAGCTCACTATGTAGACCAGGCTGGCCTCGAACTCAGAAATCCTCCTGCCTCTGCCTCCCAAGTGCTGGGATTAAAGGCGTGCRCCACCAACGCCCGGCTTAAGGCATTTTCTTTGTAATACAATTTATTTTAGATCTTTTAAAAAGGTTTTATAGACTTGGAATGTGGTATGTCATATCTGTGTCAAAGTCCTCAGAAGGCTGTGGCAGGAGTATTGCAGTGAATTTTAGGCATGCTTGAAATACGTGATGAGTTCCATAGAGTGGTCTTTACTGTAAGACTTTGTCTCATAGCAAGCAAGATAGAGGCCAACAAGATGGCTCAGTAGACAGATACTTGCTACATAAACCTTGTGATCTGTGTGTTTGAGCCCTGACATCCACCTAAAGTTGGAAGGACAAAACAGACTACACAATTAGTCCTCTGATCTCCACATACATGCTGTGTGCACTCATATATTTAAAATATTTTTTAAAGTACAAAAACTAAATAAATCAAATCCAAAACAAAACAAACATCTATGGATCCAAGAAGAGTCTGTGACATACAGAAAATGGTG
Organism: Apodemus speciosus; assembly: GCA_002335545.1. NCBI lineage: Eukaryota > Metazoa > Chordata > Mammalia > Rodentia > Muridae > Apodemus > Apodemus speciosus. The sequence goes on along the minus strand of BDUI01002517.1, from coordinate 111,469 downwards.
TAATTTTATAAGGGTCTGGGAGATGACTCAGTTGGTCAATTGCTTGCCACATAAACATAATGAATGACCTGAGTTTGATCGCCTGGAACATTTTTTAAAACATAAGTTAGTACCCAAGATACAACTCACAGACCACATGAAGCTCAAGATGAAGGAAGTGTGGATACTTTGGTCCTTATTGGAAAATGGATTAAAATACCCAGAGATCACAGCCAACCAATAGACTGAGCATAGGGTCCCCAATGGAATGGCTTGAGAAAGGACCCAAGGAACTGAAGAGGTTTGAAGTTCCGCAGGAGGAACAACAATATGTATCACCCAGTATCCCCAGAGCTCCCAGGGGCTAAACCACCAACCAAAGAGTACACATGGAGAGACCCATGGCTCCAGCTACATATGCAGCAGAAGATGACCATTTCAGACATCAATGAGAGGAGAGACCATTGGTCCTGTGAACAGGGGGATTTCAAGTCAGGAAATTGGAAGGGGGTGCACAGGGGGAGGGGGAGGGGATAGGGGGTTTTTGGTGGGGTAACATGGAAAGAGGTTAACATTTCAAATGTAAATAAAGCAAGTATCTAGTAAAAATAGGCAAAAAGAAGTAAGTTAGTGTGTGCCCATAACCCCTGGAAAGGCAGAGGCAGGAGGATACCTGAGGACTGCTGGACAGCCAGTCTAGTTGAATCTGTGAGGTCTAGATTCAAGGAGAGACCCTATCTCAAATCTAAGGTAGAAGGAGATTGAAGATGACAACTTGCATGAACCTTAGGCTTCCCTATCCATTCGCTTATATGTATATGACATCCCTGTGTTCCGACACACACACACATTTGTTTTTTTCAAAATGCCAGGTAGCATTGTTGTTTATATGTAGTTTTTAGACAGGTAGGCTGAAATGTCCTTCTTTAGATCACTATCAACAGTTTCTGCCTCCTTCTTGTTACTTTGATGCCTTTTATGACCTTAGGCAATTTCAAACCACATACATAGTAAAGGGCAAATGCTATTTTTGCTATTTACTGAGTGGACAATTTTAAGAAACTGAATTTATGCTTTTGTGTCCGGTTTTTGAACTGTGTGACATAAGGGTAATGAGGCGTGTTTGGGGAGGGGTATGGTGATGACCTAACAAGTGCTGGCCATGCATGATGGGTTCAGGAAACACTTGTTTTATTTCAATATTGAGAGGGAGAGAGAGAGCATCTTGCATCGTATTATAACTACTGGGATAATTCTGAATGGATCCCAAAATTAGAAGATAAAATGACACCCTTTTTTTTTTGGCTTTCAGGAAACAAGCATTGAAGTCTAGTGGAGTCAGCTGTACTGTATTAGTCTCAGCTCAAGGATAGTCCAAAAGGGTTTCTAGAGTAAGGATGTTGATTTCTGGCTCACAGGTTTGGCTGTCGTGCTACTTTAATCTGCTCCTGACTCAAGGCCTTTATGGACTGTAGTCAAGATTCTGAGTGTCAAGCATTACCTCATTCAAATACACAGTCACTTCTTCAACTAAGCCCCAAGGGTAAGACACAGCTTCCAGGACATTGATGTAGTGGCTTTCTGTCTCTTTGTGTCTATGGATCCAGGAAAAGTTCTGTGGATCACCTGCATCTCCAACTCTCATTTGTCACAGGCAAAAGAAAAAAAAAAGAAACCAAACTAAACTAATGGGAAGCCTGGCACTACTTTAAATGAGACACCAATGAGGTGATGTCTAGTTTAAATGTCATAAGCAAATTACTTATTCCTGCCAGAAACCAAAAGTATAGGCCTTGCCATAGTACAAATGTTAACACATACAAGAGATCAATCTATAGAACTGTGACCTTTGGAGACCACGAATAGTTCCTTTTGGAGCCTTCATTCTGGAAAGTATTACTCTCCTACGTTCATTTGATCATGTAGTAACTCAAATTTAAATTGCCTTTGACTTTTCCTAGACAACATGGCCTAATGAAAAGAGCACTGAATTTTACATCAGACCAGTCTGAATTTGAATCTACGTTAATAACTAGCTGTGGTTAATTCCAGCAAGTTTCTCCAATCTCCATATGCTCTATAACTGTGTCTGCTGTAAAACTGAATATTAAAACAATGCACCCTACAGCTAGGATATAACTCATAGAAAGTTCTGTAATTCATTATATACTTTTGTTTAAGAACGCAAAACTGAAGAGAAATAAACCAAGAAGAGGCCATTACAATGTCAGGGTCAAATTTATAAACTTCAGAAGACTGATTTGACTAAAAACAACTTTACTTTTTTTAAAATCACTTTCACCCCTTCCAATACCCAACCACTTGTTCTGTTACTAATTAATCAATTGCTTAATTAATTCAGTTAGTCAGTTTGAAGTAGGGTCTTGCATATCTCAAGCTGTTTCTATACTTCCTATTTATCCAAGAGGATGGTCTTAATCTTCAGATCCCCTTGCTGCCACCTCTCAATTGCTGGGGTTGGATGAGAACAGCATGGTGGGCAATTTATGTGCTACTAGGGAGGGAGCCCAGAGCTTCATGTATGCCAATCAGGTTATACCCACAGCCCTGCAATCACTGCCTTGAGAAACAATTTGAGTATTCATCACTTCTTGTTCTGACATACTCAATATGCTAAACTCAGATCTTGGGTTATTCCACTTTCTCACTTTTCATTTCCAAAATCAGTAATACTAAATCTACTGGAGAAAATCAAGAAGTTGTACAAATGAATGTCTTGTCAAAGTTGAATGTCCAAGCTCAGGCGACTTGCAGTTCTTTAACTCTGGCTATGGCTCTTCTCCAAATAAATCCCTAAGTAGCAATCCCAAAGCTCACCATCTCCCAGCTCTCCTAAGAAGCTCATCTCAACTGTTGGTGTACTAAGCAAATTAAAGTTATTTAGTACAGATAGTTTCTCTCAACTTTCCATAATAAAAATAAAATAAAATAAAATAAAATAAAATAAAATAAAATAAAATAAAATAAAATAAAATAAAATAAAATAAAATAAAATCACCTGTATTTAAACTCACTCTCATGCTGGCTCTGCCCCTTACTAGCTGCAGCATTGGATGAACCATCTGGGGGAGGGCAGGACATCTTGCCCCAGTAGTGTAGGTAAGCTGGTTGGGTGACCAGCTCAAATACCTCACAGTCCCAGATCCAGGACTTTGTGTTGGACTACTCCAACATCAACATCGACCCCATCGAGGAAGTGCTGGAGCAAGTGAAGAACCCAGTCTTACAGATCCAAAATAATAGGCTCTCCATGATTCAGGACAACAACAGGATATCTGAGAGGAGTCCCAGTAAGGATCTAGTATTGATAGTACAGCAGATGTCAGAGGATTCAAACCAGACCAATGACTCGTTGCAATAAACATTTGCAAGCAAAGAAGTGTGGACAAAAGGGCATACTGTAGGGCATACTGTGGGGCACACTATGACACACTACAGCTTCCACAACAAGTCTTTTTTCCTTTTTTGCAGGGAGGTTGCAAGGGTGGGTACAAGCGGACTGGGAGGTTCATGAGATTAGGGTTCATGGTGTCAAATTCACAAAGAACCAATCAAAAGTTAAAAGCAAAGAACAACAATATCAGTCAACTAGCCCCATCCCAGAGCTCCCAGGGACTAAGCCATCAATCAAGGAGTACACATGGAAGGACCCATGGCTCCAGCTGCATACATAGCAGAGGATTGCCTTGTCAGGCATCAATGGGAGGAGATGTCCTTGGTCCTATGAAGGATCCATAGATGCTCCAGAGTAGGTGAATTAAGAGTGGGGAGGTGGGAGTTGGGTGGGTGGAGGAACATCATCATAGAAGCAGGGAGAGGGAGGATGGGATGGGGGTTTCTGGGAGGGGGGATGCTGGGAAAGGGGATAACATTTGAAATGTAAATAAAGAAAATATCCAATTTTAAAAAAACAATAAAAACTTAAAAGTAAACTCACTCTTCCTTCTTTCCTCTAGTCTCAGAAGTTTCTTTTTCCTGTCCAACTCTAATATCTCTACCTCCCTCTGATATCTACCTCTTACTATTACTTCAGACACCTCATTCTACTAGCCATTCTGTCTCTGAAATCTTCAATATATCTTTTTCTGTTACATAAAAACAAGTCCAAGTTGTTCTCCTTCTGAAAAAGTAGTAGCCCACTCTGATTGCTCTGTCTTACTCAACATAGTACCCTCCCACCCTGCTTTCTTGATTTCCACAGAAGTATTAGTCAGGGATCTCTAGAGGAATAGAACTTGTAGAATGAATGTATGCATAAAGGAAATTTATTAGAATGGCTTACAGGCTGTGATCCAGCTAAGTCCTGCAATGGCCATCTACTTACAGAAGGTCCAAGAATCTAGTAGTTGTTCTGTGAGAAGTCCAGTTGCAGCTGATGTTCAGAATCGTGAAGAAGTAGGCTCTAATGCCAATGAAGAAATGGACTTGCCAGCCAGAATGAGACCAAACAAGCAAAAATCACAGGCTTACTTCTTCCGTGTCCTTTACACAGGTTGCCAGCAGAAAGTGCAGCCCAGATTAAAGGTGAATCTTTCATCCTCAAAAGATCTAGATTAAAAGTGGGTCTTCTCGGTTCAAATCATTTAATTAAAAAAAATCCCTCACAGATGTTTCCAGCTGCTTGGGCTTTTAATTCATTCTTGATGTAGTCGTCAAGTTGACAATCAGAAATACCCATCACAACAGACCTCCTAAAATTGAGCCACACCACTGTCTCCAATTCCTTCCTCATTCCTATTTCCCTCAAAGACCATTATAAAACATTGCTCTATACCCCTAAACTTCCATTGAAGTTGCTCTTCTAAAGGAAACTGGTGAACTGAACCATAGCCCATGAACTTTTATTCGATTTGTTTCTAATTTTTTGATATCATAATATAATTTCATCATTTTTCCATCCCTTTCCTCACTCTTAATTCTTCTGTGGACTGCCTTGCTGTCTTTCAAATTAATGGCCTCTTTTTGTTTTGTTTTAATGGTGAAGTAAAATAAGAATCAAATACACATTTATATATTTGATTCCGTTACTCCATAATTTTATGTAAATTTGACATTGTTAAATATTTTCATTTTAAAAGTCTCTCCCATTTCTGCTTTTGTAACATTGACTGTATTGGGGGTGGAACCCAGGGTATTGACCATGTGAGACAAACACTCAGCTATTGTGTTATAGCCCCATCTGTGTCTATATTTGTACTGTAGTTTTCCAAGAAGCCTCATCCGTGTCTCTTTATAGTCTCAGTATCTACAATGAGCAAATTATGTTCATGCTTTTAATTATGACCTGAAGAGTTATTAGATTTCTTTTATAAACCCATGCTTCTTACTCTGAAGTTAACGTGCATTCAAGTTATAACTTCTATAGTCCAGTACAGTGTCTAAACTTGGTCGTCTAACAAATTTTAACACTGTGAGTCCTTATGTTAAGTAAAACTTGAAAGAAGACCAACAGATATGTCCTCATAACTCCTCCTCCCTCTTCCTCCTTCTCCTCCTCCTCCTTCTCCTCCTCCCTCTTCCTGCTTCTCCTCCTCCTCCTCCTCCTCCTCCTCCTTCTTTCCTTTTGAGACAGAACATTTTCTGGCCTCGAACTCACTGTGTTGCCAGGATTGCTCTGAATTTCTGACCTGTCCACCTCCACCTCCTGAGATGACAATCATATACTACTATACCCACATTTTTATGCATTGCTGGGTACCTAAACTAGGGCTTTGTGAATGCTAAGCAAGAATCCCATCAACTGAGTTACAGTCCCAGCCAACCCTTCCTGTTTTCAGCTAGCACTCTAAGAAAAGTTTCCTCCAAGTCCAGCTTCCCAGGTATACCCTCTGATTTTGGGCTATGCTTAATTCATCTCTTTTTGTTGTCCTTTTAGCTCTTAGTAGCATCAGAAACTACACCCCTAAAGTCTCACCTATATGAGCTGTATGAAGATAACACTAGTGGACAAGCAAAACTGCATGGGGAGAAGCCCATGCCATCTCAACTCTATACAAAGAACTACAGGCAACTAAGGAAAGCTGGGTGCAGGAAAGGTAGTCTTCCTCAGGATAGCACACAAGACTTGGTGATATTTTATTCTTTTCAATTCTGTGTGTGTGTGTGTGTGTGTGAGAGAGAGAGAGAGAGAGAGAGAGAGAGAGAGAGAGAGAGAGAGAGAGAGCACATGTATGTGGATGCCAAATGTGCTTGTGGTGATCAGAAGGCAGCTTGGAGAAGTTGATTTTATTTGGGAATTGAACTCACCTTGTTGTCAAGACATCTTGATGGTCTTCTTTTAAGTTGCAGTTAGTGTAAGAACTCACCTTGATAAAATATGTAAGATCACCAGACTAAGATATTGGGTTAGGTGATTTAATTTCCACCCTGTAAAATGCATATATAAAGTATCTCAAACGATATTTTGCTTTAAAATAAAAAAAAATATGAAATAAAGCCTCAAAACATCTGGGCATGAAAAAATATTGGGCTAGGATATAGAAATTATAACTTACATCAACATCAACTTCAACATATTATTGATAAAAGATAATTTCTCAAAAAAATTCCCAACGCAAGAGAAACCTGCATTTACTTTTCCTATTCAGCAGCTTGAACTGACTTCAGATGTTTTGACTTTCTTTCGAGAGCAAAGCTCTAAGGAAAAAATAAAAAAGGGTAAAGTTGCAAGTTTGTTTTATTTTATTATTTTTAGGATGTTCTTTTTATTTTCTATATTCTTTGTTTACATTCCAAACGATTTTCCATTTCCCGGTCCCCCCCTCCCCCTAAGTCCCATAAACCCTCTTCTCTCTGCCAGTTCCCCAATCAACCCCCTCCCAACTTCTCTGTCTTGGTAATCCCCTACAATGCTGCATCAAGCCTTTCCAGGACCAGGGCCCTCTCCTTCCTTCTTCTTTGGAATGATTTGATATGTAAATTGTATCTTGGGTATTCCGAGCTTCTGGGCTAATATCCACCTATCAGTAACTGCATTCCATGTGTGTTCTTTTGTGAATGAGTTACCTTACTTAGTATGATATTTTCAAGTTCCAACCATTTGCCTAAGAATTTCATGAATTCATTGTTTTCATTGCAGAGTAGTATTCCATTGTGTAAATATACCACCTTTTCTGTATCCATTCCTCCACTGAGGGACATCTGGGTTCTTTCCAGCTTCTGGCTATTATAAATAAGACTGCTATGAACATAGTGGAGCATGTATCCTTATTGCATGCTGGGAAATCCTCTGGGTATATGCTGAGGAGTGGTATAG